>NNCF01125986.1:1031330-1067819 GCA_002313205.1 Laupala kohalensis | reverse complement strand
TCTTTCTTTAAACGGAAAACAATTAAAAACTGTTACGAATACAAAATTCTTAGGTCTCCATATTCAAGACAACCTCAAATGGAATTGTCACGTTGAGAAACTTAATTCCCAATTAAGCAACGTATTCCGAGTCTTAGTTAACGCAGTTAGTTCACGTATTTCCTTTTGAGTATTTTTTGCTAACGTTTACTCCCATTTACGTTACGGCATTACCTTCTGGGGTAATTCCGGTCAGAGCATTCAAACTTTCAGGATTCAGAAGAATATAGTTCGGATAATTTGTAAATCTCACCCCCGAAACTCTTGTAAACCTTTATTCAAGGAATTAAATATCTTAACACTTCCCTGCATTTATATTTATGAAACGGTCGTGTTTGTTAAGATCGAATTACTGAAGTGCCATCCTTGCTTTATACGAAACAGTCTCGTTCACGAACACAATATTCGCAATAGGAATAATATTCCTCGCCCTAGAGTGTCAACCACTCTTTGCCAAAAAGGACCTTATATAGAACTGGAATCGGTCTATATAATTCTTTGCCCAAGAATATAAAAGATATTATGAAATTGAATATCTTCAACTCCGCGGTTAAAAACTACCTCCTGCACCAGTGTTTCCACACCGTAAAAGAATTTATTGATTTTAATAAAAGTTAAATTCGTCTTGTACTTTATCACGCCATTGCTGTAGCACTTTTTAAGTAACTTATAACAATTTCAAAAACTATTTTCTTGCATGGTTATGTTGCCGTATGTCTTATATTAATTTAGTTTTATGTGTATTCAACTTTGGCACGGTTGTGTACATTAATTCTGTAGCCCCATCCTGGCCCGGGTTTTTCTCCGTTTTTCCTTCGGGTAGAGGCGGATTTCTTACACAGGTTCTCTAGGCTTTGTCTAGGGGCGTGTTTATTGTAACAATAAATCGTGAATTTAGTGTGTTTTTTTTCAACTCTTATGATTTTTAAACACTATAATTAGAATTATCTATAGTTCGATAATAACTTGTACATGTAAATTTTTTGCGTAAAATTAAAAACATATTGACATTTTATTAGGATTATAACTCGCAGCTAACTTTTTATCTTATCTAGGAACTTTTGCTGAAATTTTTAAATCCGCCTCTGCCTTAGGGCCCTTGATCGGAATTGATGGGATGGTCCCTTGGTTGCTTCCGGAGAGTAAATTAGTGTATTGTCCTCCACGTGGTCATACGCAGTCTGTACTGTTTTTTGACAATAAATTTAATTTAAAAAATTAAATTAAACTCCATATTTAAGAGAAAGGCGGGTGAAAACAATTAATCCCTTATATGAAAACAATTTACAAAAAGTACCTCAATTCGCATGGTAGGCTTAAAAATTAAAATATAATTAATGATGTGAAGAGCTGTATAAATGCACCAACTTCTCGAACACACATGCAATTGAAGTTGATAGAAACCACAATCTAAAATAAAAGTCTGGAGCAAAAACCACAATCTAAAACAATACAAAAGTCCTTGCATTCATCAGTAACACGTACTCGTTTTGTCACGTGCCAAAACTTTCCCAACTCCTCCATGATACTCAGTGATTTTCGAATAATCGTTGTAATATTAATAAACCAGACCACAACTTAACTAAATATATTAAGTTTTTTTGTAATGACAATTTATGATTCTTTTCCAACAAGAAATATTTTCAGTTTATTTAATACACTAAAATTGGTTCGTTACAGACGCTGAGAGAAACAATGTTTGTAAAACAATTTAAATCAAAATGAACACAAATTCAACTCATCACCTCTCTTCCATGCTCATTTTATATCATTCACTTGAAAGCAACATCCATAAAATAGTGACCCTCCCGGCTTCATTCGTGTGTTTTTCTTATGTTCAACTTTATCTCTTCTCCTTTCGTAAGAATAATCGAAAATGACAAGTCTAAAATGTTTGCTTCACGTGAAGCACCCCACTATGGCGGCGGTTGCAAATAAAACTTAAAAAAAACGAAATATTCGATCAAATTTTATGATTTAAAGTCAGTTTTCATATTTCTTAAATGCACAAATGACAGGATACATTTAATTTGATGAGGACTTATTTTTTTCGTACCAAAGTTATTTTCTTAAGTTGAAGCACTTGAACTCAACTATTTTCAATAACTCTTTTTCTGTGTTATAGGTCCTTCTAGATAGACATACGCTGCCGCGGACTTTTTTGTAGAACTTTTTGAGGCAAACAGTATTGCTATTCATATTTGTCACCTCTCTCTAACCGAATGTAAACATCTCTCTCCGATATTTTCTCCGACTTGATTCAGTAATACCATCATTGCCTACTATTCGTTTTTCATAACATGAGAAAATATATTTTAAAACCTTTCCCGATAACATAATTATGAGCTAAAAAAAGAATCGCGTAAATTGGATGAGTGATTCTCGAATTTTAAGGGGACAAACAAGTTTTGCAGACAGAAATCAAAGAGACTTTTTTTTCTAATATGTATAGATATGAACACACAAAAAAGGCACACGTACATTCCCATTGAAATGAAAAGGCCTGGGCTGTTAGAGCCTTTAAAATATGGGAATCGTATACAATATAAGTCAGAAGGAAATATCGAGCGTAATGGCTTTCCCGTTGTAAAGCAGAGAACAAATGGAAATTTACAAGCCTCGCTTGACGTGATATATTGTTCAATTAATTCCAACAACTATTAATAGCGATCCCACAGAAAATGTATTAAATAATACACCCACATCTTGTTTGTGTGATTGCTGCATCCGGACAAAACCAGTGGAGGAATTTCAATAAATGTATACGGATATGATGGAAATGATTTTCAGAATGTTCCGCGGTGAATTTAGCTCGGTCAAGAAGCATCAATAAATGTTTCAGATAATAATTTTCACATTACGAGTATATAACACTTCACATATAAACGTATTCACATTTGTTTCAATTGGTTTATCCTTTATCCCGGTCCCTGGATTCAAAGGTCATTACCCGTGTTTAATTCTCTCTCATTCGTCTCTCTTTCAAATGATCACTTTCTTACGCAATAATATCTGACGGGCGCAACAAATATCCAAAATCTGTTTTCAATGCTTGCCTTACACACATTATTGTTATAATCCCCTGGAATTTTCCAAAAACCTCTTCATTACGTATAAGATAAGCCAATTTTCGGATGTATAAAACTCCTTCCTTTTTCATAAATGGTAATAATTCTTGTCTTTCCTTGTCATTACATTTACAGTCTATATTATATGGTCAACGTCTTCTGTACCTTCTCCACACAAACATATCACTGACAGTTAGCTTCGTTTTGTATAAATATTTATTCATGTCCCCATGTCCTATCATAATTTCCGGTCCATGTCTATATGACCGAAACCATTTCTTCTTTGTTTGTGCAAATGTAACATTCTTAATAAATTTATATAAGTCACGTTCCTCGTGCGCATTATTCCAACGTACTTCCCAACATAAAAAACTTCCGCATCAATTTATTCCTCCACATTGTGTTTGTTGCTTTTAATTCTTCTCCATCCAAACGAATTACTTCTCCACCTCGTATACGTGTTCGGTATGCCATCTTGCGAATTCCCAAATCTACTGGAAATATCCCTAGAAGCACCTCCACAGCCTTCGAAGAGACACTTCGGTAACATTTGCTTAAATGAATTGGACAAAATATCTGTAACCATCGTACCTTACTTTCTATTTCTTNCAAATTTTAATTGGGAATTTACGGCTCGCCGACATCGAGGTCATTAGAGCCCTTAAATTTTTGTGCAGGTAGGGAAAATGAAGATACGCACTAAGTAGAGCCAACATGATTCTCCCCGCGTGTGGGACTCGCCGAATGACTCGACCATACCCACATAATCCCTCCTAAATTACAGTATATCCAAATATAAAAATTATAAGAACAGAAAGAAAAAATAAATTTAAAGAGAGAAAAAATGCTAATTCAAAGTAAAGAGGAAAAAAAGATTTAAAACCAAACCCTCCCGAAAACTTGTGAGAGAAGCCCCGTTCCGTGTATGGATTAGAGTAATTACATGCAAAGCAAGATCAGATACGGTTCCAGAGATCACATTCCTGAACGAATCTAATAAGACGTATCAAAATCGGTTCATTTTTCCCCAGCATAACGTTCAAACAGTAGGGTAGATTGTATCACCGTTGGCTGGTACTATATTTGAGACACTCCAGAAGAAAATGTTCCACGTAAAGTGTTGTGTTGCAAGTTTCACGAATGGGGGTGGGGGAAGTAAACGCGTAAGAGATGACCATAGGTAAGATAGCAGTGGCGAATACGAAGACGTGTAACGATCACTTCTTCACGTCTGTTCGCACGATGATGACACCCAGGTCTTAACAGAGTCTTTTTCCTTCCTCTGCTTCAAGGCGCGAGTTTGCCATTCGGCTTGCCATGTCCCAAGAAGAGACGAACTTACGGGAACGTTTGAATATGACGTAGAAACAGATGAAAGGTTAAGAACTGCCCTCTTTGTTCCCCGCTTCGCTGGCTCATCATCTTCTTCATTACCCATAATACCCACGTGCCCAAAATTTTGAAATACTAGATGACTTATTAGATTCTGAATAGTCAATGTGAGAATGTCAGAAGTGTACAATGAAGACACCTACCACACAGCACTAATAGAGTCACTGCAGAGAACCACACGCAGTATTAAAGATAGGTGAATAAACTTAAGCGCATCAAGGATTGCAAATTATTCAGAAGTGTACACGCTGCAAAAGGAATGCAGGCGAAAAGAACGGGTGGCACTATGACAGAGAAAAGTAGCACCAACGGAATTATTCATTGCTGAGCAATCAGTGTATGTAAAAATATGATTCAAATAGAGGTTTCTTAGTTCTCCGAAATGCTGTTGGTACACAGAAGCAGGAGAGTCTTGCTTTGAACGTTTATACAACCGAAAGTGCGAAAAGCACTAGTTGCAATACAGACTCCAGCATGATGGATACTGTTAAGGGTCCTAAGTGTCGACGGTAATGCGGAGGCGAATACAATACTGCCATAGTCTAATACAAACCGAACGACACTTCTATATAGGCGAAGAAGGAAAGTGCGGTCTGCGTCTCATGATGATGCGCTTAAGCAGCGAAGGAGATTGAGGGAAGAATTACACCGGGATTGTAGTTTTCGGATATGATTGCACCAAATGTGCGGTCGAATGTGAGACCCAAGAATTTTGCGGAGTCAACTAAAGGAAGACGTTGTCCCCCAAGAAAAAGGTCTGAATCATTATGGAGGTAGTATATCCTACAAAAATGCATACAGCATTACATTGATGCAGAAAAATTAAAGCCGGTAGACATGCTTCACTCGTGTAAACGGTTTAAAACCAATTGACGTTGCACCTCGATGACACAGATGCTGTTAGACGAACAATAGATGGCGAAGTCGTCACCGAAAGGAGACGCAGGTACCGGTTCTCGAACAACTGACGCAATGCTATTTATGGCTATGGCAAAGAGAGTGACGCTTAATATTGAACCCTGTGAGACACAATTTTCCAAATGATGGTTTGATGATAAATAAGTACCAAGGCGAATGCGGAAAGAGCGTTGCGTTAGGAAGCTCTCCAGGAACAGAGGAAGACAATTACGGAATCCCCACGTGTGCAATGTGCGTAAGATTCCGTATCTCCAGGTTGTATCATATGCCTTGTCCAAGTCAAAAAAGATAGCCACGAGGTGTTCCCTTAATACAAAAGCTGATGAGATGGTAGATGACAACGCAACAAGGTCGTCTAGCGTTGACCGCTGTTTTCTGAAACCACATTGGATAGTGGACAGAAGGTTTCGCGATTCCAGAGACCAAACAAGGCGCCGATTTATAATTTCTTTTTAACAATTTGCAAACGCAGCTTGTCAGAGAAATCGGTCGAAAGTGTGACGGATTCGAACGATCTTTTCCCTCCTTCAGAAGTGGAATAATTATGGCCTCACGCCATTGAGCAGGGACGGTATGCTCTTTCCAAATACAGTTATATAACTTCAGAAGGAATTTTATGCCTATCTCTGGAAGGTGTTTTAGCATCGCATTATGTATTTGATCAGGACCAGGGGCTGTATCTTTCAAAGACGCAAGGGCAGAGAACAGCTCCGTCATAGAGAAAGGAATGATATATTCCTCGTCTCTGCAACTGGAGAAATCCAAGTCACATTTATGTGTGCGAATTTTCTGTAGGAAAAACGATGGAGAAAAACCGGAGAAGTTAGAGACTCTTTCGTAGTGCGATGCAAGTTCCTAGAGATGACTTCGGGAGAAGTTTCAAGCTGTCCACTGACATTGAGACCAGGGATGGAAAAAGAGGACCATGCACTTTGAATTTTGGAAACTTTCTGCCATATGACTGATGACGGATCACGGCTTGTAAGTGATGAAATGTCACCTTTCCAGGAGGACTACTGACTTTCTCGAAGAGTTCGTTTTGATCTGGTGCTTCACCTTTTAAACTCAATGAGATCT
Organism: Laupala kohalensis; assembly: GCA_002313205.1. Taxonomy (NCBI): domain Eukaryota; kingdom Metazoa; phylum Arthropoda; class Insecta; order Orthoptera; family Trigonidiidae; genus Laupala; species Laupala kohalensis. The sequence continues at coordinate 1,061,325 of NNCF01125986.1, read as the reverse complement.
TCAACAGTTGGATACTTGTTAAGCCGCGCTAAAGCTTTTTTTCTAGCGCCGACCGCCTTTGCGCAATCCTAATTCCACCATGGAACAGGGCAATGCGTTGGACTACGAGGTGATTTAGATATAGCGACATCGGCGGCTTTGAGAACTGCATTGGTGAAATGGGATGCCATTGCATCCGCATCGGCTAATGGCCCATCACATAGTTTGATGTTGCGTTTAAACACACCTCTGCCTGCTTTTTTCAATATCCACTGAGAGGTTTTTTTTTGTTGGGGCTTTAGGGCTCGTCAACATCGAAGGTCATTAGAGCCCATGCAAGTAGGGAAAAATGCAGTTTCGCACCATAGAGAAGAGCCGTAGTGACTCTTCCCCGTGTGTGGGACTCGCCGAATATCTCGACCATACCCACTAAAAAACCCTCCTGAAATCAACAAATATCTAAATAGAAAGATGAAAGAAAAGAAAAGAAAACAGAATACCAACACATTATATCACAAAAAAGGAAAACAATTTTTAAATATTATATTTTCGAATTACAGAAAAAAACGATGAAAACAAAAAAGACAGTAAAGATGAAAAGGAAATGCAAATTTTAAATCCTCCCGAGAACTTGTGGGAGGAGCCCCGATCTACTCATAAAATTCAATAGTTTATTAACATTAACCGTTTTATTTCCGAGAATTGTTGGTAAATCTGCAGCCAGACCAATTCGTCTCCGTATACTTGAGTATCTTCTGCAATCAGTTAGTAGGTGACGCACTGTCAGAGAACAGCTACACTCCTCACAAACGGGTTCATCATCAAGAATTAAGAGATACCTATGAGTGAGAGGACAATGTCCTATGCGCAGGCAGGTCAGCAAGACCTCGTCGCGCCGGGCTGGCCTATAGGAACTGCTCCATGACTTAACAGAAGATTTGATAGGTCGGAGCTTATTCCTTTCAACAGCTAACCTCTCATTGCTCCATTCAATCAGAATCCTTATCTTGACGGAATTTAGGTGACCTCGTTTTGGAACCGTGGAGAAATCCACGCGATTCCTGAGGCATGCCGTCTTTGCGGAATCGTCTGCTTCCTCATTTCCTCTGATTCTCACGTGTCCGGGATCCAATGAGAGGGCTGAAACCGAGGGGCAAAGGACATTGAAATGTATTAGAATAGGGTAGTGGTCAATCCAATACAGATCGTAATGAACTGTCCAATCTATGAGAGGGGAAAAAGAGGAACTGCAGATGCTAAATCCAGCACCGAGAAAGATCGGGAAGCTGTACAGAAGTGGGTGGAGTGGCACGTGTTAAGGAGCACTATATTTCGGCTATATAACAGTTTTTCAATGATATCACCCTTTGGTGTGAAGAACCCCACATCGAATTATGGGCATTGGAATCAAAAGACGATAAGAAATGGAGAAAGCAAATGGTTCATGATACCAGGAAGATATTTTTTCGCGAATGACAGCCCAAGGGGTATATAAATTTTACAAACCGTAAATATAAGGGATGGTAGGCTGACCCTCATACATACGATCTGAAAGACGCTGGATAGAGACTTTTTTGGCATAAACTTCAGCGCCAACGAGCACAGCGACTTCATCGTTTGCCCGTAGGCCGTCTTCTAAGTCCGCCCTATAACAGGTATAACCACGAGAGAAAGTGTTTTGATAAGAGTTTTGTTTCCTGAAGGCATACTATTAGAGGAGAACGACGAGACAATAAGAGTTTTAGGTCATCTGAATGGACATGAATGCCATTGAGATTCCAGGAAAGAAGAGCCAAGGTCTGGAGTTTATCTGCTCTTTTGTCTGTGTATGTTTGTCTGTACGGGCTTCCAACAGAATATCTCCATCCCGCTGGCGCACGACAAACTGTAACTTGCCACCAAGTACTTCATCAATTGCCTTAGCAAGGCGACAGGGATTTACGGACTTAAAAGTCTTGCTTTCTTGTAAACACTGCATTACAACGAAGCGAGGATTTATGGGTCTATCCTTACCTTACGATCTTAGAGTTCTATCATTACAGAATAACTGTTGAGATCAACAGTTTTACCAACAAGTCGCCTCTTCCTAGAGGAAGAGGGAATAGGGTGGCTTGGGGGGGGGGCAGTAGTTTCAATGTGTATGGATTTTAAATTTCATCCCCGTGTTCTCCACCCACCATGGAGTCCAACAAGGGGACACCCCACTGGGTGGCAGGGTTAACACGAGAGTATAGCGGAGACTTGCAGGGTTCTTTACGCAGTTGCTCCAACACCGCCGACCAGCGAGAAGGACCCCCTGAGCTTCCCCTCTCACTCTGGAGTTCAGTCGAAGACCTAGTCCGAGCCGATTGGTCGGGGATGGGTTAGCCCCCGATCGCCCGTCTAGGTCGAGGCCAAAGCATGCGTATTGGGGCCCATCTAAGGATGCACACAGAAGTTCCTTCACTCACCAGGATTCCCATTCCCTTCGACACATTCCCTTCCATTCTTTCTACAAAGACGACAACTAATCTCTTCTCCCACACACTGGAACACGGGGAATGAAATTATTGGAAATAAAGCCCCTACATATAATTGCCGCAACTCTTTGTTCCCGATATTATACTTGCTTCTTCCAACTCTCCTCAAACCGTAATATATTCTTTTCAGCTCCGTTGTAATATAATCAATATGTTCATGAAAATTTAGTTTCGAATCCAACATGACTCCTAAAAACTTAATTTTTCTTCTAATTTTAATCTTCACTCCCCAACATGTATTATTGGCATTCTTCTCCTTTTCCGAAACCCAGAAACCATACCCACTATTTTAGTTTGAGATACTTTTAACTTAATCCTTTCACTCACTGCAATAAATTTCCTAATTATTTCTTGACTTCTCTTCTAATTTTTTCCTACTGTTTTTTTGCAACGAAGCGTATACACATATATAAGCAAACACACATGGTATAACACTTTCTTTTTTAATCCAACACTTTCATACTATACTTTCAATGTTCTCTTTTTGGTGATAGCATGCATAATGCGTCTTTATCCTGCATATATATTAACAGCTTGTGATTTGTGGCGTTGTCACAATTCATTTTAAGTAGTACCAATGAGTTAATATTATATCCCATGGAAATAGAGATTTACAGATTTGCTAAAGGTAATTCCATCCTTACAGAATATTCCTGAAATAATTATTTGTAATATAGGATTTGCTTAATAGTATTAAAATAATACTAGTATTAATTAAATAATAGTATAAGATTTGCTTTAAAGTATTTATTTAAAGTAAACCTTACTAATTTTCAGATATTGGATAATCCAATGCGTACAAAAACTACGTTCTGAATAGTCTTAGTCAAACGATTCAATTTATTAAAAAACATGGGCGTTTCAAGAAAATACGAATATTGATTTATAAAACACTGCGCACTTTTGTCACGTGTTCACTTTTCATAATGCTTGATTGTAAATTTTTTAACCATAGAATTTTTAATAAAAGTATCGGTGTACAGATTTCATTTGGTCTAAAAAAATAATCTGTATGACATTACTGATTTCGCAGAAATAATTGAGCATAGTTTGGTATACGAGATTAAAATAAACTGAACCATTAGAGAATTACACAAATTCACGAGTATAAAAAACTATAGAAGATTCGAAACATTTAATAAAAATGTCTTTTAGTGAAAGTTTAAGAAAAAGTGTGTCACGAAAAACAATTTACTGTTGACGTAATTTGTTGTTTTAATTTTTTATTCTAATGTTGTCTTCAACGAATATTTGACAAACAAAAATTCCTGTCCTTACAAGATTTCCATGAGAAGCTCCTCAATATCCGACATCTCTACGTAAATAGAATTATCCTACAATTAGTCATCTCATATTATGCATGTAATAATCTCTTATTTAATAGAAATAAATAAAAAATCACACTCCAATAAATCAGAGAACCACATTAGTTAATATATAATATGGATACCCGGATCGATCGAATATTATTTCCAGATAGGAATAGTATACTTTCCATACAAGATAATGGACGTTTTGTAAAATTTATCAGAAGAAAAAAATTGGTGCTTAATTATATGATGAATCGCAGCCACCAACCAAAGTATTTTGAGGCCACTTTTTTATGATCATCAGCGTAATTAGTGAACAAGAAACACCTAACTTTGTGAAATGGGAGCTGCGATGTGGAAAGCATGCTTATCATGCCCCATCAAGTGACTAATTAAGGGACGGTCTCTGGAGACGAACTTCGTTCAGGAAACTAACCAAGGAATCTACACGATGAGTATCGGAACTGAGGAGATAGATTGTTGTTGCAATTGCAAGGAGCACGGTGCACAATATGATTTTTTTGTGGGGTTTTACGGCTCATGTCGACATCAAAGGACATTGGAGCCCTAAAAATTTGTACAGGAAGGGAAAATGCAGTTACGCACTAAGGAGAGACAAAATTGAGCATATATTATATCCTAATGTTATATTGTAACAGGACCGTAGCCAGAAATTTATTTCGGAGAGAGTTCAAAATTCTTTCCAAAAAAAAGGTAAAACTCCGTAAATTATTTTAAATTTGTTCAATTATTTAATAGATTTTATTAATTGATTTGATTGAAAAATTATAAATAAACAATATTTTACACAAATAAAGAATTTTCATCGTGACTTCGGGAAAAATTTGTTATGTTTCCGGTTCTCCCTTGGTGCTTAATTTGTCGTGATCATACGCTGTGTGATCATGAAGTAGGATAATAATGTTATTTTCGCTTTCATTGAATCTAGTGCGAAAGTACTTCACAACTTTCCCCTTCGTAAAAGATCATAGACTAAGGTTAAATAAACTTCGGAAAGGAAAATCACTGGTACACATTTGAAATATTGAAAAAGGAAAGAAAATGATAACATCGTACCAGAAAGAAATTTGTAGATCATTTTTGTAAATCTTTAAATTACTAGCTCTTACATTTCGCTTAATTTCATATATATTGAATGTAAAATATTGTTTATTTATAATTTTTCAATTAAATCAATTAATAAAATCTATTAAATAATTGAACAAATTTAAAATAATTTACAGAGTTTTACCTTTTTTTTTGGAAAGAATTTTGAACTCTCTCCGAAATAAATTTCTGGCTACGGTCCTGTTACAATATAACATTACGATATAATCTCTGCTCAATTTTGTTAAGTGATCTATACTCATTAAGTCCGTCCATTATCACCAAGGTGCAATAATCAAGAGACGGAGATTTGGTCGAACGACAAGTGAGGAAACCTGAAATCCCCTAATATCACCCTCTCCCTCCCTTTCGGCAGGAGCCAATTCCCTGGGCGGCCGCTGAAATCACTCTGCACATTTAATGAATCGCTTTTCAGTTCCAGAGGATGGATAATTAATTTCTAACTTTGTTAATTACACTGGTATAACGGGGCCTATGATGTTAACAAAACAGCGAATAGACATCGATCGCGGGTCCCTGCGGCGCCGCGCGGTGCTTCGGGGAAGCCCCCGTTGGCCGCAGTACCCCGCGCCAGGGTTGCCATCTGTCGTCAGGTAGCAGAGATGCATTGCTACGCACCGATAATTGCGTTATGAAATCGTGAAGATGATGGTCCATCGGCATCCAAGTATAAGTTCAGACAAAAATTATAAGGGAAAGAAAACGATAATAGGGACAATAAATGGCGATATAGATGTGATAGTGAAATGAGGAAGAGAGAAACCTACACATTTATAGAAAAAGTATATACACATGAAACACTAAATACACGTGAACAACAAATATTAATATCATTAAGGAGATTCCGTTACTGTCCCCAAAAAGGAAAAGTTACAAGGGGATAGTTTTAAATAGGTAAGGAAAGAAAGGACACAATGATGTACATTTTATGGGATTTTTATCGTTCGTCTTCAAAGAACTTTTGGAGGAATATATGATGATCGAAATGAAATACACGTGGAATATTCTTAAATGGACAGATAAAAGGAAGAAATATGAAATGTCTGCAGAGTTATGTCTGAAAGTAATATTATACAAAAAAGAGAAATAGAGTTGTAGAAACATTTGCGTACCCCCCCGCCCCCGAAATGCTTATTTTTGGTGCTGGAATATGAAAGTAGAAAAAATTATCTCAGAGGGTAGAGTATGGCTTAAATTGTTAGGGTTAGATTGCCGTTGAAGTCATTCAATTTTTGCTCACATCTCACCGTTCAAGCCCAAACCTATTCAGAATTTTTTTTTCTTGTGTCTTCCTTTGAACCAAACATATTCCGATGTTTGATTCCGATGTATCAATATGTCGGTGAATATACACACAAACGACTGGATATCATCGCAAAATTTTGAGAATTGATTCTTCTCTGTCCAATTCGTTAAGGTCTGATATCTCGAATCTTCTGTAGATTGCTACAGTTTCCTTGTAAAATACTTCATTATTGAAAAAAGCGAAGAAAGCTGTGAGAAGCTAATTCGTTTAATGGTACACAGTATTCTAAAAAATTTAAATTGTGATTAAAACAAAAATCTATAATTCCATAAAATTTTCTTAAACGTAAGTCCCAGAAAAGGACATTTTTGTTTCAAGTGTTTTTCAACCGATGTGAAATTATAGGATATCACAATATTAATTCCGCAATTGATATTTTCGAACTTGCGTTCAAATTACTACTGACACCGAAAAATGTGTAGAAATGAGAAGAATTGCATGGAAAAGTTTCATCAACCATGACGAGCGACCATTGTGTTTTAACAAAAATAACACTGGGGAAAAAGTAAAGTCATACAAATAAATCAACATCAATGAAAGCATTGGCGGAAAAATCTCATTAAATAGAGCGCGGACTTGCCTCTGCCAAATATGTCAGCCTTCATTCAAGACGACGAGAAAATATATGAAAAAAAAACCATCCACGAGGGAGTGACAAAACTTGTCAGCTGGTTTTCAACTTCGATAAATAAATGTAGAACTCATTGAACAACTGCATTTGAGTTTTTAATTAATATTAATTAAAAAATTAATGGTGTGAATTAAAATTGTTATTTCATCCTTGGACCATTGTTTTTCGCTTAGAGTGGAACCACACTACTAGCACTTAATTAAACTCTAAAATTAATTTTGTGAGAGATGCGAACATAATTATAGTGAATAATATGAGTACAAATCATATGCAAAATAATGAAAGACATTGAAATTTACACGAATGAATGCTGATTCGTTGTTCTGTTAATATTCTGAAACTTATTTCTTGACCTCTCAAGATGTTACGTGTTTGTCACACTCGCAGTATCAACATTTTGATGTTCAGAAATAAATAAATAAACTTTATTGTCAAAAAAGCAGTTACACGCTGCGTATAACCACGTGGAGGACAATAAACTAATTTACTCTCCGGAAGCAAGCAAGGGATCATCCCATCAATTCCGGTCAAGGGCCCGAAGGCAGAGGCGGATTTAACATTTCAACAAACTCCTAACGATAAAAAATGTGTTATAGTATTAACAAATACAAACAAATATTGTATTTAATAAAACATAGAAAAGTCATTACGCCAGTACGTATTATTATCAAGCTATTATTCATTCGGCAAGTATTGTTGACAATTCGTAACTATTAAATAACACTAAATTCGCTAATAATTATATCAATTGATGATATCTCTAGGCAAGAGCCTAGCGAGTCTTTATTTTAAAAAACCGCCACTATCCGAAGGAAAACTGGAGAAAAACCCGGTCCAGGACGGGGCTAGAGAATTAATATACACAACCGTGCCAGGGTTGAATACAACTAAATCTATATGAATCATAAGACACAACACAATCAAGCAAGAAAATAATTTTGAAATTGTTGTCAGATATTTTGAAAGTACTACAACAATGGTGTGATAAAGTACAAGACGGATTTAATTTTTATTAAAATCAATAAATTGTTTTACACTATAGAAGCACTGGTGCAGAAGGTAGTTTTAACTGCGGATTTGAAAAGATTCATTTGAATAATATCTTTTATATTTTTGGACAGGGAATTATATAGAACGATTCCCGAATGATAAGGTCCTTTTTGGCAAAGAGTGGTTGACACTCTAGGGCGATGAATATTACTACTATTGCGAGTATTGTGTTCGTTAACAAAACTGTTCTGTATGAAACAAGGAAGGTGCTTCAGTAATTCGGTCTTTAAAAAAACACGATAGTTTCATAAATATAAATGCAGGGAAGTGTTACAATATTTAATTCCTCAATAAAGGTTTACAAGAGATTCGGGGGTGGGATTACAAATTATCCGAACAATCCTCTTTTGAATTCTTAAAGTTCGGACGCTCTGTCCGGAATTGCCCCAGAAGACGATGCCGTATCGTAAATGGGAGTAAACATTTGCAAAGGGAAATATGTGGACTAACAGTAGTAACTAAGATTCGTAATGCGTAACACAATTTACTCAATTTGGAATTAAGATTGTCAACGTGACAATTGCATTTGAGATTGTCTTGAATATGAAGACCTAAAATTTTGTGTTAGTAACAGATTTTAGTTGTGTTCCGTTTAATGAAAGAGAAACCTGGGGTAAAGATTTTGTATTACTATTGTGAAACGACACAGACAGTTTTGTCAGAATTTACAATGAGGCTTTTTGGTTGGAAAAGTGAGATAACTTCTGCATTTGTGTGAATATAAAATAACTAACGATGTGCATTAAATGCCCCGAGTGCTTTTTATTACTGAATGAACTTTTTTTTAATTAGTTATCTCGTTATAACTATTATTTAATCGTTAAGGAATAAATAAAAACGTTTTTAAAAACAAGCTTTCATTTACGCTGTGTACTAAAACGAATCAAATAAGTTTACGTTTGTGTTGAGGTATTCAATACCAAATTCTAATACCTCCTTACGTATATCTCGTTAGTAGATCCTAATATAAATAAATGTACTTCCTATCTTTATCGCTGAAAATGATTTAGCACTTTATGTTGAATTACTTCACTTTAAAAAGCTTCTCGCGCGAAATCTTCATAAAAGTAAATACCTATTATCTCATAGGACAGTGATTGGTTGGTAAGGAAGCACTTCGCGAGGCATGTATTTTCTTTACAATTCGCGCGACAAGCTTGCTAAAAACAAATAATTCAACATAAAATACTAAATCATTTTCAGCGATAAAGATAGAAAGTAGGTTTACTTTCATAAATATCTACAAACGATATATATGTAAGGAGGTATTAACATTTGGAATTGCACTACCTTAATACAAACCCAGACGAATTGGATTCGTTTTAGTATAGGACTTGAATAAAAGTTTGTTGTTAGAAAGGTTTCGAATTCATTACTTTATACTTTTCAGTATTAGAATTTGTTTATTTATTTGTCGTAATAAATAATATTGACTGTTCACTATACAAAAAAAATTTAAACTCAACTTTTATTTAATATAAGTAAATAACATAAAATTATCCGTGTGGTACACCTTCCAATAGTATAAACATCCTTTTTAGAAGCGATCGTGATAAGAAGATACGAATTCGCAGGGGAATTGTCTCGGAATAAAATCGTAATGTCAAAAAAAATTTCAGAAGTTTTTATTTGAGTTAGAGCTCATAATATTGCATTGCCATAGAGTTTATATATGTGTGCCAAATTACAGCTCAATCGGTTGAGTGGAAATTCCGTTGAAAGATATGTTTCACACATACTAACAGGTCAAGTGAAAGAAAAGCTCGTAAAGAGAGATACGTTTAAAACCCGTTCACGCTAAGAATCCTCGAAATTCTGTAGATCTGACGAACCATGTTGACAGCAAGTGACATCAAGTGACACGCAGTGTTTGATATGTAGAGCGAGAGGAGGGGGAAGTGTAGGCCGTGACAGTTACACATCGGAGACAAACAGTTGGCGTGTGATAGGAGCATCCACTCTGTCATGCAGACACCGCCGCGGGATTATTGGCACAGCGAACGGACGGAGGGACAGTGAAAGAGAAAGTGCAAGTCTCTATGAAATGTTATTTGCTCCCGCGTTATATCACGGAGCAAAAAGCCATCGACATGAAACAAATAAGTGACGAATACCGCAGGGAACACATAATTGGCATTTAATGGTCGGGATGGAAGCAATGAAATTACGGTTAAATGAAAATGCGACATGTTGACATGTAGCTGTGTATTGTCAGCACAAAAACGATTAAATTGAAGCCTAAGAAAGGCTTAAAGGTAACACCTCCAAATATTGTAGCTGAAATCAAAATATAGAGTCTAGACTGATGCCTTTTCGTTTTACAAATGAAATTTGTAATTGAAACGAAGCATTCGTGAAGCATAACAAAAAAAAAACGCATGACAATTCTAAGGATTCGTCACAAATTTTTGTCTTGAAATAATCCCAATGGGTGTTATATAATATATCTCGATGATCGGGATTTGTCGGTATGAAATTACATACAAAACTATTTTGGAACTATGTTGCAATACACAGAATATAACTTTGCCTAGAAAATACCGTGTACATCATTCGCTGCTAATATTTCCATCTTTGATCTGGAATAGATAATGAAAAGTTTTATCTTTTTATTCCTCCCATTTACATTGAAGAATACATATGTGAAATATTCATCATATCGTGCCACTCATTTTGCTCCTGGAGACTTTGACTTTTTAAATTTCTCCAGAATCTTTATTATAAGTACGTTAAAAACTTTTTAATAAACAACTAAAATTTACGCAAATGATTTTCTATGTTAATCTTATCCTATTCTGTTAATTTTATCACAATTATCTGACTTGATTTCTAGAAAAAATCACCCATCCATAGTATTCATATTCTCTTATTGAATAGGAATAATGATGACGGAACTAAAGAATCGACTACCTTCACCTATACAAAACGTATACTTCAAGTCATGTAACTTTACCCAAAATAATACTATATGGCTACTTAGCACGACTTGCCCACCTACAGATTTAAGTAATATCCGAATAAATATAAATCGTAGTAACAAAACCAACTAATTGTTGTAAAAGAAACACAAGTCAATCACATGACAAACTAAGCCTCAAGTTAATATTCGTTGCACACGCTCGATGCAGAAAGAATAGACTATCACGACAAGAGCAACAGAATTGAATTGATGTCCAATGTTGGCGATAAATTTAAGTTTAAAGAAATCTGAATGTACTGACAACATAAAGTGAGACACACATATCATTGCTCGTATGGACGATGGCGAAGTAAAAGCGTTGACTATACTACCTATACGTTGTGTAGAAACATCAAGGCAGTCAGAATTAATATTTAATGATTTATTGTCAGGAGAGCAGTTACGAATTGCCTACGACAATAGTGATGACAATAAACTAATTTACTGCTACTACTTTACGATAAAGTAATAAACATTTTGCGTTTTCGTTCATGTTGTTTTTATCAGGTTACTTTTCTCTGAGTAAAGTTATATAAGAGCAACTTTGAACACAATAAAGGTGAAGCACCTTCCAATCCTCTGACTTGGAGTAGCAGATAATAGAACTCCGTCTGATGAAACAGACTCAAGTGGTTTGGGGTGAAGCGAATCGGCGTCGATACATCGGAGAGAGTGGGATCTGTAACTCCAACCTCTTTCTTCTGCCTTTTCTTCTTCTCCTTTCTTCGGATTAACCTACTTCTACCAATTTCGTATTGATACAAGAGTGGTCTTCGAAGACACGACAATGTTCAGCGACGACTTTACAAGTCATGTTTCAATATCAAGTCAGCAAAAAGAGAAAAAAAACGAAATTTTTCCTGAAGATTAAGCTACAAAAGATGATTAATGACATATATGGCTGTCATTTTCTACATTGTTCCAACGGATCAGCGATGCGTAGTTCGTAGCTTACCGAATAATAAATAATTACATACATTGGAGGTTTATAGTTTTATCTTTGTTAAATCATCCTCTTATGCTTAAGTAAAATTGTCGCTAACTGTAATACTGACAAATTATTAAGAGAGTACTAAAAGAACGAAAAAAATCAATTATCATCAAATTTTATACGGTTTTATCCATAGCTTTCGGAACCTCTCACATAATGGCATGATGTCCTTCAAGTTCAGAACGTATGGGGGTTAAATGCCCCTAACTAAGGGTGAAGTGGTGAGATAGAAAAATTGGTAATGTTTCAAAAGATTTCTTTGTCTCGCAGACAACTTTACGTTGTTTGCTCAAGGGTGGATTCATTTCACAGGGGTGGGTTGGTCTAACAACTAAAAAAAAGTTCTGGTAACGCCGGGTTAATCAACCAGTTTAATATTATTATTAAGTATTTCCTGTCTAATCAAGAGTATTGTAGCACGTTAATTAGATACGTTTTTATTTATATCTAAATATCCAATGCGACTATTCGGGGACTACATTTGTTTTTATTTAATCGTGACATAAAGTTTCAAACCCAGTTTGAGCTCAGACAATTATACACATTTAAAAAGTTCACGATATATAGCTTCGTGGCAGTTTGACAACAAGCAATCAGCATTGAGCAATAAATAAATGACCGTGGAAATAGTGCTCCCAGGATGGGGAGTCGTCTGTGGTCAATTGTCTCCTGTATGGATCGTGACACAGGTTCACCGGAACAGAACAAATGCTTCACTGGAACAGACTTCGCGAGTCCCGGATTCGAGTAAACGTCCGAGGCAATGTTCACTTCCTTAAATTTCTACTCAATTTTTATTGTTCCATGTTAATTTTAATTGCTTGTTGCCTAACTGTCATTCAACTATAGTCTGCAAACTTGTTTAATAAATGAATTCCTGTCTAAAATTGAAACCGGATACAACATATCGTGTGACGATTAATTAAAAACAAATTTGTCTATGAATGGTCGTATTGGATTTTCGTATATGCTACAAATAATAGCCGTTAATTATAAAATTACGACTACTCTCTTCGTTTGAAAGATGTTTAATTATTATATATAATTGATGAAGTAATTGGAGAAATAACTCAAATGAAGGAGACTTCCAGGCGGGTGTAATATGAGACAAAGTGAAAGGAGAAAAATAGGTGTCGACTTTTAAAATCGCTGCCTGCAAACACATGATTCCTTTTCAGCGACTAATAAAACAGAGATGGTTTATAGGTAAATGAATATTTTATGTATATATATATATGCATTATATATTATATGAATAGTCAATAGCCTTACAGGAAAGTAAATAAATATTTTTCAGTATTATAAAATTTGAATGTGTTAACCGAAATACGTTATTAAATCTTGAGAAGGAAGTCCAACCGAAAGTTTTCTTTGTCTCCTTATTTCTTTTCAACTAAACAATTTACAAGCAAATTTTTACAGTAATAATAAATAAAAGTAAAATAAATTAAATCTGAATTACAACACTAACAACATCAATATAACAAAATGAATATCAGACATTTAAATAAAATAGTTATAATAATAATCACAACAATATTAAAGAGATTAAAAAATTAAAATGCATGACGGATACCATGACGTGAACACGTTGAAAGAGGACAGAAGAAATACCATTCGAAAGAGGAATAATGGAGGAAAGGAAGGAATGGAAATAAAATACAAGAACAAAAACACGAAACGAGAAAAACTGAAAATATTAATAAAATAATTAATTCACTTCAAATTTATTTATTACGTATTGAACATTCTGTTTAGTAGTACATATTGCGATGTAGGAGAGAGAATATTGTATAAAACATGACGTACAATCAGAATCGCTTTAATGATCGTTTCGCGTATTCCAGAGACGCACTGTCAACGAAATCATCTCACGTTTCTGTATAATCTCCTTAAAAGCTTTCAAAGCAAACGCATTTCCCTCTCCGTCAGATTCGCATGATTGGCTTACACTGCTGCTACTGCTACAACGTCACACGAGACGTGCACACGCGTGGACTCCACATTTCACATTTAAGATGGTTTATTGAAATTTCCCGAATGTCTAACTCCTACAAAACACATGACCATAAACAGACCTACTAAACATACTGGATAAGTTTATAAATTTTATGAGCTAAACCAAAAAATGCACTCTTCTTGATTCCTATAAACATGAATATTTTATTCATTCAGTAAACTCGCTTTATGAAACCAATTCATTTCATACATCTATTATTGTATCAGAATGACGTAATAGTTTTGTGAAATCACCGATACAATTAATGTGTCGTATTGCTGAATCGGTGAATTTGTAATTGAATTATATTTAGTAATTTATTTATTTTTTAATCCCAGACTAATTTTCCACGAGACATGTTTCATACTATCAGAAGTTCTTCCTGGCCACACCAGGCAAGGGTGTAGTCAGAGCATTGGTTAAATGAGTATAAAGCGATATTGTACGTACATAACAATATTAACACAAATGAGTTTGTAAAAGAACAGAAATCTTAGAAACAATGTTCAATTTTTCTGTTGCTATGTTAATATTTGACGTTATTACTTGTTTACACAAGATGATGACTCCAATCTAAATCGAAAAGTGTTGAATTGAAACAACACAACAAATGTATATTGCAATCGTTCAAAAAAAAAAAAATCATAAGTTAAAATGTATTGGTTTCTTTATCTACTGAAGATTTCACGATCATCATGGGCATAAAGACGCAAATGTTTCCTAGATTTTTCGTTCCTTTTCTACGTAACCGGACGGAGCAAATCACACAATTAATGAATCGTACTTTAGAGAGTTAACAGAAGCGTCAATGATTTCCTACTATTTCATTTTTCACCTTTTTCTTTCCGAGATAACAGCATTTAAAAATTACATCATTGAAAGATGCTACTTGACTCATTTATATGAAATCGATATAATAAAGTCTGATTAGGAATGAACAACAGAATTGTACGTGATGCTGCCTGGTGTATTATGTTATACTATTCATAACTGTTCTGATGTTTTGTTTACATTGTAAATGCTAAATATGAAACAGAATGAAACTTGTTTATAACTAAATGATATGGTGGAAAGTAGTATCTGCTATATTATACACGAAAATAAAATTGTTTCGCTATTTAAAAGTAAACACTCATACGTTCTTACAGATAGGTGTGATTTAATTGCACGGATTTCCCAAGTATTTTTATAAATCATGCAACCTTTTTCAATAGCCGTGTCGGAATATCATCTATTGGCACCAGTGGCGGATCGAAGGGGGCTAAACCCCCCCCCCCCCCATTGGACCTGAACTCTTACCAGATGAAATTGATAAATGGCATACTTAGTAAAAGTGTTACCAGATTAATAATTGTTATTCATAATACCACACTGTTAATTGATAATTATTTATTTGGCGTATTTCATTTAAGTTAATATTTATAGTATTTGTGTTGTAAAACCATTATTTTTAAANCCCCCCCCCCCGTCCTTGATTGCGGCCTGGATCCGCCATTGATTGGCACCATGGGAAAATCGAAGCCGTAGATTACCTTCCGATGAAGAGGAAGTACCCAGTGAGGTTAAGTCTCCGCGTGGCTCCCAGCAACCCTCGCACCGTCATGCCTTCGCAGAAGCACACCACGACGCGCGCCTGCTTGTCTTGCTCCAGCTTCCGAATGACGGCGTCGAACATGTCGTCCTCGGCGTTGCTCAGCACAGAGTCCTCCTTGGCGATGCACACGCCCGCGCGCTCCGCCAGCTCACGGAACGCCTGGATGCCGCTCTGGCCGTAGTTCTCTGCAACCACAACGCAAACGTCTCTCAATTCAGATGCGGAGAGGTTGTGTCAGGAGAGAAAGGTGATGGATCGGGATTCGTACCCATCCTGGTCATCCTAGTCATCTGGACCCCACTTTTTCTTCGGGTATAGGCGGATTTTCCCTACGCGGGAATGTCTTTAATACTTTTCTTATTATTAACCTGGAATTTATACTGTGCAAGCGATAGTGGTTTGTGAAGTGATACGAGGGAAATGCGTGATTTAGAAAAGGAGGGAAGGGAAATGTGAAGTGCACGGAAGGGGTAAATCGAGTGTTTGGGTCATCAGCGCAATAAGTTTTTATCAATTTTTTAGATGTTTCATAATAAAATGTTTTTTATATTTAATACTTTAATATTAGTTCAATCATATAGTTTAATGATTTATTTAACAATGTTTAATTTCAGTACTCTCTGATATTTTTTGTATTTTTAAAATTGTATTTCCTTATATTCTGCCACCGAGTAAGATCTGCCCATTTGCAGTTAGTAAATATTATTATTTCAAATAAACGGTATGCGGTTGCTAAATATTATAAACAATCAAGACAGTTCACATATTACACATCACTTTATTTACTCCAACGTTTCAACCCTGATCACAGTCTTCATCAGGGCATCTTAAATCAGTTACACACCTCAATTAACATCCAATCTACCATTAAATCAGTGTTGAAACGTTGGAGTAAATAAAGTGATGTGTAATATGTGAACTGTCTTGATTGTTTATATTATTTAGCAACCGCATACTCTGTTTATTTGAGATAATATAAGACAATCAGTAAAAAGTAAAATATTATCAAATATTATTATTATTTATTTTCATGAACTATTTTCACAACTTGTAGTTGGATTCAGGTGAGGTGCGGGGTATACCAAGCATCCTCACCACAAGCAATATCAAATTTAAAAATATTTAAATATATATACAATGTACCTAGCATTTAGTTTCTAATATTGTATTGTAACATATATATTGTAAATATTTATAAACTGTAGTGTATTTTAAACCTGCTGCCGAAGACCCGAAAGGTTGGCAAGAAAAGTAATAAAAAATTAAAAATCTCCTGACTACTCTACAGGTGTTACGGGTGGCTGCGTTTTGTAAAGTTAGAAATATGTTTTTGAGAAGTTGAAGCCGATTGATGCTCATATGTAAACTGTGAAGGATGACTCCAGTGGGGCATAGGACTATAGGTACTGTATTATTATTATTATTATTATTATTATTATTATTATTATTATATCTGTAATTAATATTGAAATAATAAATGGATAACCGCCACTGCCTTTGGACCTAAGATGTTTTTGTGCGGAGAGCAACTTAATTAATTTACTAATTAACTCGAAACCACTTCCTGGAGATACGATCCATGGACATAAGACCAGGCCATGTGGAGGTGGTAAATGGACTGAGGGAGCTGGGAGGTGAGTAGAAAGACAGTCTCTCTGCGGCCTAAGGAGGTGGATATGGGATCGAGATCCGATCCGTTGCCATTATGTTTTGGCTTTTGTTGATGCCAATGACCATTTTCTCTGCAGACTTATATTCAAAGTGAAACTGTCCCACAACACTCCCAGAAGGTGCCCAAGGAGTTCTTAATTATTCGACACTGGGAGGACTAGATATAGTCAGCATCTCGCCCTGACCGGTTTGACCCTGGATAGACCCAGTACGCATTCTACAGCAGGTTCAGTAGTCCTGGGAGTCAGTCTGGATGTTGAGGTGTGATGAAAAATCCTCTCCCATTCTGGGGATCGATACAACCAGCAACTCAGCACTCTAGTCACTGATCCACGCTGATGACCCGAACGTATAGTACACACGACTTGTTTTGAACTAAAAATGGAATAATTATTTATGTAATTTGCAAAAATCTAACATTAAAATAGTTTTCGATGTCAGGAAGTGCTATCGTGGATACGATGCATAAAATCCGTTGTAGTAGGTAGGACGAAAAAACTACCTTCTACCATTGAGGTATCTAACACTCATTGAGGGTGAGTTAATAAAATAATCTAAATTTTTTCAAATGAACGTTAGTCTTACCTACGCGACTTAATTGTAACTCTACAACTGGGGGTAATCATCTGTTAGCCCAGCTCTTCGAACAATGCCACCAGTTTAAAAAAAATTGTTTTATACATTTTAATCGTATGATAAAACACAAATTCGTCTCCTTCAGACTATTAGTGAAGTTTAGAAAACGCAGTGAGTCGACCGTGAGCATGGTCCTTTTGAAATATATGAAACTCTTTTAACGCTGAAAAAAGATAAAACATTTCCTATGGTCAAACATTAAAAATACACAGTACATTTCTTTTAAGACCAATGTAAACTGTCATTGTAATAAAATAAAACTGTGGAGTCATAACACTAAAAGATGCGTGTTAAAGGAAGGAGAAGTCATAACTAGAATTTTAATTATTTTCGAAAGCAGGTGATGTCAACGGATGTTGGGACAGTGATGGTAACATCTGAAAATTCAAAAACTTAGGTCCATCCTGTAACGACCCCTGACGCCGGAGTTCCCACGTGCATCCTACGTGCATCCCCTCCTCTTCCTCCAGAGTTTTAGGAAATGAATTTGCATGAAGTGGATGCAGATTTCCTAGGTGCACTTCCAACCCAAATTTGAAGTGGACCACACAAACTGTTTTTGCTTTTTTACCTCAAAAAAAGGGGGAAAACTGTAAATATCTATTTTATTAAATCTTTACGACTATCGAAAGACTATATGCCACACAAAGGACCAGATTTTAAAGTGTGTTGACATTAACTACCCATACAAGAACGATGTGTATGTGCTGCAAACACTGGTACTTTAATGACCATAGAACTTACTCTATACACTACGCCTGTATAGTAAGCAACCCACAGCACTTGTTCGTTGGGCAGGAGGCATTCAGTAAGAATTACCGTTTCTTTACGAACTCTATCCGCACATGCACCGTAATTGAGCTGTCAAATGTTTGTACCAAGACCAAATAATTATAATCATTTATATATAAAAAGCATCTTTCCCTGCTCGGATGGTTTAAAATTGATTGCCAACCTATCTAAAAATATCCAATCTTACATTTTGTTTCCGAAAAAGAACGTGAAATTGGTTGCTTTCCTTAAACGTTGTGACAGTTGAGGAGTTTTTAGATAAGACATCATTAAATAATTAAATGCAAAAATGTACATTTATCTTCTTCCAAATAAGGTTATGTTATATTTGGATTTCTTATAAACTAACAATTAATTAATTTAACTTTGTTAAAATAATTAAAAGTTAAAGTGACCGCTCGTTATTTAAAAGATACATATGGTAGCCCATTAAAAAGCAATTTGTTGGTTAAAATAAGAGTATTTTCAAATTAGTAACACTATTTTAATTTTTTATGTGTCAGCTTGAAAAAACTTTTGTAACTGTACTTTATGCGACAAAAAATCTTTTTTCTATATATAGGAGCATGTTTGGGTAATTTCTTATGTGCTACGATCTTTTTAAGTAATGTACCTGATGGATGATACGTATATATTTTCCCCTGAGAATTCTCTGAATGGTAGGGCAACGAAGAAATTGCGCACTACGTATCTTGGTAGTGCATCAAAGGAAGGAACAAATCACGACTACCTTTCATTCAGCTCTCCGGTGGCGAAGCAATAGCATTAGCCAGTAAAGAAATTCACCTTTCTGTATTAATATCTCTTTTCCTTGTTTAAACAGAATAGATGATGTAAAAAAAGATCTATTCATGAGAGAATACTACATAGTATATACTTTATTACCCTCGGATATACAAACACCAGTGTATTCTGAATCATGTTTTCTGAATCAATATCTTTTTCTACATTCATAATTAACTTACATTACACTATAATTCATAATTAACTTACATTACACTATAATTCAAGAGATCAAAAATGCAGACTGAAGGAAATGACTAGTATATTACGTTTAAAGTTAATTGAAAACCATTTGTTATTGGTTTTCCCTTGAAATTTCTCTAAGACTTTCGGCTTAGGTTAACTACACAAAACAATCACGTTAATTGCAGGCATTTGAAAGTTCTTCTAAACATAAACTGTAGAAATTTTATACGAACCTACATTATCTGAAGACGAGTGTGGGTTCAGAACGATCGGATGACATGACTCGACGAATGCTTGTTAAGATAAGAGTATCACTTCAGAAGAACGGAGAAGAGATCACGAAGGGTGAAAGAGAGAGAAATTGAGATACAGGTAAACGTGATGTAACATTACATGAAACGTAAATAAATTATACTTCAAAGAAGAGCAGAATAAATACAAAAATAAATGAAAATGTCGCTAATGCTGCCATATATTTTTTATAATTTCAGAGTACAAACTATAATGATTTATTGTATCAATGAAGGAAACTAATATCTTGGGTGTGACAAAAATATTCGAATATTACTCGTAACGTCTGACTTCTTGACGGGTCAAGTTCGAAGTTTCAGTGAAGAATGCTATACATCGCCATATTTGTGTGGTATAAAGAACAAATGATAGGTGCGCGGTCGCATTCTCATACGTCGTCCGTTGAGCCGATGTCTCGCAAAGTTCAACGAGAGGCAATGAGATGCAGCGCAGCGTAGTGGAGGAAGAGGAAAGCTCCGGTCGTTGAGGTCCATGGATCTGCGCTCCGGCTGCGGGGGCAACGTCTGAGACGCCGGCTGATCCTATTTCCGATAGCTCTCTCATACACTCCCTCCCTCTCTCTCTCTCTTACAGCCTTAGAGGATTCTCTCCGCACGCAGATCACGGCGCGCACTCCGCCGCCGCAACGGTGTAACTATCGGAGGATCAAGCGCGCCAGACTACTTCCATCTACAACTATCCATCGTCCTCGCCACTTTCCTCCATCCGCGAAATCCCGCCTTCCCATCTCTTCTCACCAACAATGAATGTCACAAACAAAATCACAAGTCCTTGATCTCATTTGTACTATTTAGGTCCATTTTAAAAATCTAGAATATCTACGAGTTCACATATCAAACAACTTCAACATCCATTTCGATGACGGGATATATCGTCTTGGTCATTTTTATTTATAAGATCACTAATATTTAAAACGTGATTTATTTATTAAAAATTCATTCACGCAACCATTATTGTCACATCGTCATTGCAAAAAAGTAATTCAGCCACCAGAGAAGGTTAAACCTAAAGTAGTCGTAGGGTTTGCGTGATGATCAAAATGACAGCTGTCAGGAATGGGTTAAAATGGACATTTCACAGAATTAAAACTGACCTTTCCTTTAATTCAACATTTCATCCATTGGTCCAGGTCTTCAAGTATCAGAAGCAGTAACAACTTTCATATACTTCTATATCATTTCCGATATTAAACTTTTCTAATCATTGGTTTTTGTCTTATATAAAGGAGATAAGGGAATCCAACAAGTGACACAAAAGGGATGGAACTACATATTCTCCCATGTTTTCATTTCGTTTCCGCTCTGTTATTCTAGTTTTCAAACCTATTTTTGTTTGATCTATGCCACTGTCAATACAATCTTTCACTTCATTTTGTAAATTATGTTAATCTCTAAATAAAGGTGTTTTTCACATGTGCTCTCTGATTTGATGCTATTATACTAACACGAGTAGCTCCATCTGGGAGGCCATTTATGAATTCGTTGCTATTCAAATTTTAACAAAAATTATACTTGTACACGATTAGGTTCAAGTCCAGAAAATAATCTTTGTAATGCATATAGTTCTTCCGTGTGAGAAGATATGTGACCACGTGTAGGGTACACGGAGGAAATATATGCACAACGAACTTTAACACGTAGGTACGTGTAAAGCCGGTAATTAACTGCTAGTTCGATTCCCGACACGTCACATTTTCACCAGACCGAAATATGTGAAACTTTGAAATGAGCATTACTTTTCGAAATGGGCTGAGTACCTCAAAAAAATAAATGATTATAATAATATACTTTTCAGAAATAAAACATATTCGTCGATTGATTTCTAAATACGATAAGTGACAAGAGTTACCTTAGTACGATGACATCAAGCTTAAATAATATGATTAACCGTCCGACAATGCGATTTATCAATCGTACGCCTTATAAAAGATTTGGAAAAGACTGAATTGGAAAAGTTCCCCGGATTGAACTTTCCTTGATTTGGGAATAAGGAAAGCTTGATCGGAGTAGCCGTTTCGGAGGATTATGTAATCAAATAGAAAAATCCTTTCTTCTCCTGCCCCTTGATGTCAGAACGAGCTCAAAGGATGAGAAAGAGTCCTTGCTTCAATCGTACTACAAGACATATCTTCGTTTCTTTCCCCGAGAAACCGAACATCTAAGAGATCTGCTAGCTTTTAACTTTGTCGTACTATAAATAAATAAATTTATTGTCAAAACAGTACAAACTGCGTATGACCATGTGCAGGACAATAAACTAATTTACTCTCCGGAAGCAAGCAAGGGACCATCCCATCAATTCCGATCAAGGGTCCTAAGGCAGAGGCGGATTCAAACATTTCAGCATAAGTTCCTAGATAAGATAAAAAGTTAGCTGCGAGTTATAATACTAATAGAATGTCAATATGTTTGTAATTTTACGCAAAAAACTACATGTACAAGTTATTATTGAACTATAGATTATTCTGAGTAAAGTGTTTAAAAATCATAAGAATTTAAATTACACTAAATTCACGATTTATTGTTACAATAAACACGTCCCTAGACAAAGCTTAGAGAACCTGTATAAGAAATCCGCCTCAACCCGAAGGAAAACCGAAGAAAAACCCGGGCCAAGATGGGGCTACAGAATTAATGTACACAACCGTGCCAAAGTTGAGTACACATAAAACTAAATTAATATAAATCATAAGATAAAACAATCATGCAAGAAAATAGTTTTTGAAATTGTTATAAGTTATTTAAAAATTGCTGCAGTAAAGGCGTGATAAAGTACAAGACGATTTAACGTTTCTTTAAATCAATAAATTCTTTTACATTGTAGAAGCACTGGTGCAGGAGGTAGTTTTTAACCGCTGATTTGAACAGATTCAATTTCATAATANGGAATTATATAGAACGATTCCCGAATGATACGGTCCTTTTTGGCAAAGAGTGGTTGACACTCTAGGGCGATGAATATTACTACTATTGCGAGTATTGTCTTCGTGAACGAGATTGTTTCGTATGAAGCAAGGGTGGCACTTCAGTAATTCGATCTTAACAAACACGACCGTTTCATAAATATAAATGCAGGGAAATGTTAAGATATTTAATTCCTTGAATAAAGGTTTACAAGAATTTCGGGGGTGAGATTTGCAAATTATCCGATCTATCTTCTTTTGAAGTTTGAATACTCTGTCCGGAATTGCCCCAGAAGGTAGAGCCATAACGTAAATGGAAGTAAACGTTTGCAAAATATACGCAACGGGAAATACGTGAACTAATTACGTTAACTAAGTTTCGGAATACGTAACACAATTTGCTTAATTGGGAATTAAGATTGTCAACGTGACAATTCCATTTGAGGTTGTCTTGAATATGGAGACCTAAGAATTTTGTATTCGTAACAGTTTTTAATTGTGTTCCGTTTAAAGAAAGAGAAACCTGGTGTAAAGATTTTGTGATACTATTGTGAAATGACATAGACACTTTTGTCAGTGTTTACAATGACACGATTTGAATGGAACCAAGTCGAAAAGTTAGACAAAAAGTTTTGAACATTAGCGTGTTTACATAGTAAACTAGTGTCATCAGCAAATAGAACCATTTTGCAATCTGATGTGGATGATGACATGTCGTTCACATACAATAAAAAGAGTATAGGACCGAGAATTGAACCTTGGGGTATTCCGCAAGTAAGTGGCTTTGTTTCTGAAAGACAACGCTCAAGTATTTTATTTTTAGTATAGGATATTTCGACCTGTTGATATCTATCTTTTAAATAAGAAGTTAGCCATTGATGTGGAAGTCCACGAATGCCTAAAGAATGCAATTTGGAAAGGAAAATTTCGTGATCGATGACATCGAATGCTTTGGATAAGTCAAGAAAAACACCCTGAGGATTTTCTCCAAGGTCTAGAGATGTGGTAACATCGTTTAAGAAGGAAAATATGGCGCTTGTAGTGGAAAAGGATTTCCTAAAACCGTGTTGATCGTGAGAGAGAATGTTATTTATTGATAAAAAATCTAGAAGACGCTTATGGAATAATTTTTCTAGGATTTTTGAGAAAGAGGGTAGTAGAGATATTGGTCGGTAATTTACAATATTAAGTTCGTATCCTTTCTCGTGTAAAGGTTTCATTTTAGCACTCTTAAATATTTTAGGAAACACCCCTTCCGATAAAGAACTATTAAACATATTTATGAGTGGATTTAATATACTATTTTAGATTGTTTAGGGCACGTAAAGTATGCTAAAAATTGCATATTAAAGTCAAGACGCAATCAGTTTATGAGGAAAACTCCTGCGCTTAAATACTAAAATAAACTTAATCGTAAAGATTTCGAAAAGTTCTCAATCAATCTATAATAAAAAGAGAATTATTTGGATGAGTTAAAAAAGTCCAGAACCTGTATTAATACCTGAAAGTTCATTAATTATTTTTCTAATCCAAGGCAACGCCTGGTAGTTTCACTAGTCACTTATAGAAACGAGAAAAACCTTCGACTGAAAGTTTTTAAAATTATGTATTAGCCTTTAAATGAAGAAATCATAATATTTAATGTTTAAAAAAAGGATGTGGGGACACGTTCATGTAAATAACTGGAACTTGGAAATTAAATTGTATCAGATGTTTTATTGCAAATGAGGGTTGGATAACAACGATTTTTGATAGCAAAATTTTAAGTTAACATTTTTTTCATGTAAATTTCTTTTTTTACCGTGGCATATTCATTTGACAAGAAATAATGAGGAATCGCCCACAATGGATCTATTTTCTACAATAGTTTAAATAAAGTTTAAAAGTGTTCCACATAAACGGAAGAAATCTTTTTTATTTAATTCAGCAAAATGCTTTTACAAATGTAGCCGCGTTTCATGTGAACATGGAGTCAAAAGAGTTATGAAACAAAGGAACGCTCTGCTTGTGTCAAGAAAATGAAATTCTTCTTCTACTTTAACATCACCCATATTCTCAAAGGGTTTACTTGCACTAGCATCTAAACACGTCTCCTCAATGCTTGAAATCATATTTAGGCAAGCATGAGGAGAACGGAAGACGAAGGCAACTAAGCGTGGCGTTTTCCAAAGCAGAATGAACGCAAGCGTGGATTTGTTTTAGAAAACGTTTCAACTCGGAAACCTTCTTACTCTTACATTTTCATTTCTGATTCTATTCTAGAAAGACGTAAGATATAACAATGTAAATAATTATACCAAGTCCAAAGAAATTAATTGCGTTTTACTGTCTAACACTAAATCATTGAGCACATTAATCAAATGCCTCGAATGAACTGTTATTAATAACACAATATTGTTGATTGAATCCTGACTTTAAAAAGTTAAATATAAATTTAGAAATATTAATTAATGTACTATCCAATAAAGATTCTCTTATTCTATCAGATATATTTGGTTTGTGCATTTTAGTTGAACCAAACGCCAAAGAAATATTTCCAGTTGTAATAGTACATAATACAGCATCCACAGATTCATTTCTGGGAGTCCAGTTGCACAGCTTGGAGTGCTCCACGGATGTTAGGATACTAAATGCTTTTACTAAATAATTTTAGATTTTTTATATATAACATTATTAATGTAATAGTTTCAAATAATAGTGTTCCTTTGTTAGAGAAAACAATTGTTTCACTAGAATTTGTAAACACGCAAAAATATTGTGAAGGTAAAAATTATCCCTGGCTACATCCATAATTTTTATCGAAATAATTCTTTTCTTTGCTCCTCGATATTTTATTTCATTCGATTTATTCAAATTTTTCAATCGATAACTCGCAAGAATCCCGGGGATGAAGGAACGCTCATGAATATTTAATGCTGTAAAACTAGATAGATCTTGTGAACATAAGTACTATTAAATATAAGCTATTTCATAAGGTAACTTTTTAAAAGTGTGAAAAGAATGTTGACTAATTCGAATATTTAATCTTCGTGAAAGCACGTCAGATTACTGAGGACGCCTGAAAGCTATTTTTTTCTTCATTTTTAAAAATGTTCCATGTAATTGTGGTTGAAGAAACTGATTCTCAACTCTTCCAATACATTACTTACGATCAAGATAAATGTCAGTCAGTTCCTTCAATAATAATAACCCATATACCGACTCCTAACATCCGTGGAGCACTCCAAGCTGTGCAACTGGACTCCCAGAAATGAATCTGTGGATGCTGTATTATGTAAAATCTATAATTCTAATTTATTTAAATCTATAATTGTATTTTATTTTATCTTTAATTTTTTGGACGAAAACTCCTCCCTTTTTTGTACTATCGCTGCCTTTGGGACAATACTCAGGTATTGCTCAAGTATCTAATGAAATAAATAATTAAAATCTTAGGATATTTTATGGATTTTGAAAAATATGTATATTTTCTGTGAGGAGCTCACTACATTTTCACATGGCTTTAAGTCGTCGTCAGGTGATGAACTTATAAACCCAAGTCGAATCCTCACAGAAAATATAATGGACGTTAATAGCAGTAGAATTACTCAAGATGCTCAGACAATGCTCAGGAATTCGTACGTATTATATGTCCTGTATTTTTTTATATATCTAATTTTACATCCATAATTTCTCCTGTACATAGTTAATGAGGCTTGGTTCATCTGACGTGTTGAAGTTCCTGTGCGGATATTTCTTTATTTCACCTTCGGAAAAAAGAAACAAGTGTTAAAAATAAATCAGAAACACCTAAAATTATTTTCTTTCCTTCATTTTTAGGGGAAGCTTTGTTACTGGATGGATATGATTTATGCCCTTCTAAGAGATTTTATAACATTTGTTTTTGCAAAGATGTTTTAAAATAATAAATAGAATACCACAAAATGTCTAGACACGACATAGACATTCTATACCGAATTGTCACAACATGAATATTATTTGAAATGTAATTTAAAGTTTTCTGTATTTTTTTCCAACATATACAATACTTACATTCATGTTGATGATGCCGTGCAACTGCAGTGGTTTGCTTGTGTTTGCGCTGTTGAAGCCAAAAGTTCATGGGTATTCTGTTTTATGAGAGAAGCTAATTTGCTTACTCAGAGTTCCAAGTAACATGTGATTCCAGAAACCTTCAAATAATCAACTATTAGCAACACTCTGTACCGTACCCAAGAAATTGACGAGTGCTTCTGTAATGCACAAGAGTTTTAGACGACTAGAATAGCAACGTCAGTTCAAGTTTCAGCGAGTAAAACTATTAGAAACCAAATGTGCGTGCCAACTGAATATATATTTTTGGCAATATTTTTGGCAATAATCCAGAACAAAGTTTGTTTTTTTTGTTCTTCATCTACACTTTTTGGAGAAGGATATCTTTATGCAATTCTTTATAAAACGATTTGACATGCACAACAAATAACAAAAAAAATTATGAAACCTATTGATGGTACAATATCTAAATCTGCATTCAAGTAATTTTTCATTAAATAGTCATGTGACATATCAATTACTCGTAATAAACAGATAAAAGACTTTCAAGAATAAAGAACCATAATGCTCGAATTCTTAGTTATTTCAAAATTTTACTGCGGTGGAAAACATATCCCATGCAAAGCTGGTAGTAACACAACACCATAGATTCCCGATTACAACTGTCAATACGTTAGATCTTAGAATCTGTTCAAAAACACGAGAAAAATTTCTTAAACACTGTTACACTAGTAGCCTACTGAATGATGGAAGAGCTAACTGAATTTTCTTAAATTGTGGCATTAGGGGTCGCCAACATCATGGTCATTAAAGCCCTTACTAAGTGTATTAACATTTTTGTTCGAGCTAGAGCCTTATTGAATTAAATTGTAAAACTATTATCAAGTCAGAAATAATGTTTGTATGTAATGTTACTACATGTTTATAGGCACTAGCAGCAGAGTCATCGCCTATTTGTTTTCAGGTAAATTAACCACCATAAACAAAATAAAAATTGCGTGTTCCAAAAATGTATTCACTGATTTTGTGCGGGCTCTTACATACAATTTGGACAGTTTCCACTATCCGCAACCGCCCTATTCATATTTATCGCCGTAAATCGAGAGTGTAAAGTAAATATTTCGTAGTATTTTAATACAATTTTCGCCATATAATCACGAAATGTGTCAGTATTGTCCTAGGACAACTGAATCCCAAAATATAACAGAATTTAGACAAGAATATCATTACGGGAATTGACAGTTTATGCCACAAATGTTCAATAAAGTATGAGTAAGAATCATATAAATGTTGCATCAAATTTAATCGAATGATTATTTTTTAATAAGTAGGCTGTATTTATGTTCAGTTAATTTCTCCTGCTCAAATTCAAAAATATTTTTCTCATGAAACTCGTCAACAAAAATATTACCCAAACAATTTCTTTTATTCAATTTCTTTGTGTTATCACCCGAAAACATCTACACTTTGTACAGAACATGATAATAATTATATTTTAAATTGTTCAGTTTTTAAAAATTGTCTTTTGCCTCGGCTTGGATTTCATTCATTTCAATGAAGTCAGTCTATCTGTTTGATTATCTCTCTCCGCATACGTGTAAGTCTAACATGTAAGTGACAAGATGAAAGAGACGGCGTGGCGTTGTTTGTACTAACTTCTACAACGGTTCGGTCCCTCAATCCAACTCCAGCTACATAAGATGCATCCTCCTTTCCTCTCCAAATATTTTATCTGCTGTGAGTACTTCTTTTCACAAAGTCACTCCTTCATTTCGGTTCTAAATATTACACGAACAAGATCGCTTTTGTCTGAAAACACGAGCACAGAGACGACCAGTAAAACAGAGATAAATTTTCAATGTATGAAATGGACACTGAAGGGCTGTTCGTCACAAAAGAAAATTCATTAAAATACGATTTGTATATTATATTTTTAATTTCTACCGTTGTATTTTATAATTAACATCTTCCGAGATTTTTTGTAGACTTTCTTTTACAAGTATTTCAGTCTATTCTCAACAAACTCAACGTTCCAACTTTTGCACAAGTTACCCTCAGGAGACAAACTTCGATCTTGACTATATAAATGTTATATAATGCAAACCAAAAACAAAACTATGAACAACAAACCGAAGATAGGTATCATAATATGACATTACAAACACTTGACAAACGATCTGCATCGGCCTGCATCGATTCGAAGCTTAATCTAGTTTTATAATTCCATGTTGTAATACCTGTCTTAGTTTAGAAGTCGGAACGTTGGGTTTTGTATACGGCAGATTGAAATATATGTTAAAGAAAATCTACGAAAAAGTCTTGAAATAAATTGACAATATGTATACCTTAAGGCGGTCTGAGTATGATTAAACTTTTCAATAAGTCTCTCACATTTCTCAAACAGGGCAGGAATGATATGTGAAGTTTGTTAAATACTTAGGGAGAGTCACTTATAACGAAGTGGACCTAACATTAAGGTAGAAAAACATTTTGGGAGGAAAGAACTAAATGTTTTCCATTGATGTTTCTTTATTCAGAAATACATTCTCTTACTATATTCATTATTTTCAACTCCATACTTAAGAAACATTAAAAGGGTCTGTGTTGTTTTCAGGTATTGTACAAATATTAACACAAAAGTTGATTGTCACGAGTATTCTCAGTGTATCTTGTTCTCAAGGACTCCGTGTGTGTCACTGTGTTTTAGCTTTCATCGATACAGACTTAAATTTGGCTTCAAGTGTATGTTTCATTTAGTCGTTGTGTTACGAGTAACTTCATGTTTTACGAAAAATTTACACTGACCTTTTTTTCTGTACTTAATTTGAAAAATTTCCATAAAGTATTGTAAAATGTTGAAGAAGTGCGTTTCTTACCCAATATACTATCTTAAATCACGATGTAATGCAATTTTTCTTTGTAAAGAAACTGACAAATTAATTTAACATTATACACCATTTTTTTCACCACTCGAAATATAAGTTAAGTTTACTGATCACGACTCGTTTTCCGTACGCTTCTCGCGCGAAATGATCGTAGAAGTAGATTCATATTAATTTAATAGGATATTGATTGGTTAGTAAGTACTTGGCGAAGTATATATTATCTTTACATTAATCTTAAATCATTTTCAGCGATAAAGATAGTAAATTTATTTGTTTTTATTGGGATCTAACAACGTGAAATTACGAAGGTATTAGCATTTTGACATTGCA
>NNCF01125986.1:924245-1031082 GCA_002313205.1 Laupala kohalensis | reverse complement strand
GTATATATATAGTATATATAGTATCGTCAGTGTGATACACCTTTCGACAGCACAGACACCCTTTCGAGAGGCGACTTAATGATACGATAAGAATTTCTTTCAGTATTCGTAATAATAAAATAAGAAGTAATAACGAAAAGGCGTCGGTTACGAAATTCGTTATAATTATCTGTATTAAGATACGGATTGCATTTCGGAGGACGCTTCCCGGAAACGATTCGTCATGAGTCTTCAACAAACCTTACGAAAACGTTTCTAAAGTTTACCTTTCAGCTCAATCCTTTGGGAGGGGGGGGTGTTTATGATTTAAAATTCAGTTGCAAGATTTGGCTTAAACATACTAACTAAACAACTAACGCACTAGCAAGTATTAAATTTTAATGAAATAATAGCACGTAATAAGAGGGCTTTAGTTCACATCTTGCTCTCTGTCCCCCATTCGTATTTCTCTCTCACTCTCCTGTCTCTGGCCGTATGTGATTAGCCTCATCGCTTCTTCGCAAGACGTTCAGAACATCAGTCATAGGCGTCTTTCTCGCGATGACGTCATTACTCTGGCCTTCTATTGCGCTAGATTCTGTCGATCTAAATATTCCTCATCCCACCACTCATCACACATTTTTGATCAAGTCAAAACCTCCATCTTAAATGAATTCAGGAGTCAATAAAATAATATTAATACAATTCATAATTTCCATGTATTGTATGTACAAGTATGGCTTTGATTTACGTATTTGACAAGAATCTGTTGATTCTCTGTAAAAAGTTCCAAACAAATTTCATGGTTTTACTGAGAAAGACTAGCTTCCTCTCTAAAATAACGCGATGATTTCCTTGACACCAATACACCAACGGAAAAGAACAGAGAATTTGGTAGATGAAATTAATATTTGAATAGAAATATACGACACGAGATTTTAATCAATTTATAGGCGTATGAAATTTAATAACATAGGCATTGATCTCCTCTACTGTCATTATTCAATTGAAATATTCGGTTCATCCTTGTATCTAATCTATTTTTATTGAAAATCACATATTTTTAACAGTGGCTTACAGGCATCGTCAGGTGATTGTAGTATATAAACAAATAAGTTAGTTGATCTAGGTAACAAAAAGGAAACAATTTTTAACTCTCAAATTCTGAGTACCTACTCGTAGAGGAGTGTTTGCAACGTCAACAGCCTTTAGGTGAAAATTGCGACGAACCGGGACTCGAACCCGGGAACTCCAGATCGTCCTGGGTTCGTGTCCCAGTCCGTCGCAATTTTCATCTGCCTGTTGACGTTGCAAAAGGGAAACAAGTTAACTTCGTATACAAATAAAACAATTCCATAAAAAATAATACGAAAACAATCAAAGCAGGAAATCAAAATAAACAATTAAAAATTCTGTGTCAGTTTGTAAATTTATTGTGATTTGAGTAAATCTGATTGAAACATTTCTGAAACAATACATACGTGTGAATGTAGTCTAATATTGAAACAGTAATCCTATCTATCGAATGATCTTCATCTAAACGGTGAAATGAAATAACATTATATTGTTGTATGTTTATGTTTTGTTCATGTTCTTTGATTCACTTCTTTAATCTGTGTGCGTTAGTACTCTGTCCAATATAGATAACAAAAGATACATTTTTTACGAAAAAACCTGTTAACGACGTTTTGTGAATAGAGTTTGTCTGTCCCATAATTCCCCTTAATTACAAGATATTGGGATTCGCGCTTAATTTTTCTCCAAAATATGTTTTCTTATCCGGCACATTATGTTGCAACCAAAATGAAGGTGTCCGAAAGGACGGTACGTTGCGAATTGGAGTCGTAGTAAAAGATTATTCTCTTCTTAACTCAAAAATTTTTCTTATCCTTGTTGGCATATAGAAAATGTCTTATAAAATAATGGTTTCCCTATGACTTGCTTCACAGCGGAATGTTTATTTTTTATTATAACATAATTTATAATAATATAATTTTGTATTATTTCATCGAAAATATCAGACCTATTTTTCCTTTTCAAATCGGGGAAAACATGTTTGGTGATCGAGGAACGTTGAACAAGCTTCAACCATTTTCTAAATTATTATAAATAACACAAAACATCACTACATCCCTTTAAGTTACCAGCTATTACAACACCTCTAGTTCAAATCGGGAGAAATTGTGATAAAATTGTAAAGAAGCGAGTGCAGAAGTTCTTTGTGCTTTTTTTTACCATTCCTGCTTCAAGAAGCTTCCCTCGTGTTGCCTTTCTCCGCCAAAGAGAATAGACGACGACAGACGAAACAAAAGCAGAATTACTGTAACGTCCTTTGGAAAAAAGGAAACCCACCGCCCGTCCTCCTCAACAAGCGATTCGATACAAGGGAGACAGAGCAATATATCTAGAATACCATCGGACTGTCTGGCTGACTGGTGGTGAGAATATATTATCCAAACATAGCCCCTAATCTATCACCGACTGGGAAATGCGTTTAAGGAAGTTACGCCAACGGAGAAATAAATCTTTTAAACGTCTAAAATTTATATAAATATAATATATATTTTATTTACATATAATATATAATGTATTTATTTATTTAATTTTTTGATATTATTTTTATAAATCAGTATTCACCTTCAAAAACAACGCTCTTCAAGGAAAACAAGGTGGACTATTTAATATTTAGATGTAATACCTTGTCTCTCATAAGACAAAAAAAAATTTCGAAATTAAATTTAGTTCTGAATTTTTTGAGTTGATGTTTTTTATGTTCTGGATAAAAACTTATAAAAAATATTTTTTAGGTCACCGAGCATTCTGAAGAGATATTTCAGTCTTTTCTCGTGCTTTTCGTCCCATGCACCGTTGTCATCTATGTCATGGGTTCATGACATGATGGAGGCAGGCCATGCTGTTCACGAACGGAGTAAAGTGAGTACACAGGTCAGATTCATTTCTTCATAAATAACTTTCTATGCGAGTATGATTGTCATTTCTGGTTACTATTCTTCACTAACAACTAAAACACAACGTACTTGAAACACACACAAAAATAAGCTTTTGTTTGTATGTACTATCTTATCTCGCAAAACCGCTCGGAGAGACCATCAAGACCACAAATCCTACGTCAAATTGGTTTGGTTTTTAATTTAAAAGAAATGGTTATATTAGGAGCCAAATGCAGATAGAGTGTGAAACATAAAGTATTTTCTATAATTATAATTTCAAAGATTAAGTTTTGTGCAGAGAGAATTGACCAAATGATAAAAAGTTGCTCAACGTTTCAAAATAGAAATTTCTTTCACAATTTTTTTGTAAAACTCGAAATCTCATTGGCTTGTCCTAATTTACATAAATGAATATAAATACGTCAAAGTGTAAATGAATAAATAAATGCCTTTATTAGTGTACATTGTGTTTATTATAAAAAAAACTTAGCTGATGGTTTCTTTTCGGGTATTACGGTCACAACGTCACTGTCTATCAACAGCATCCTCACCTACCCATAAGTTTACGAAAACGGTGAGAAGAGACAGTAAGTTATTTTTTATTTTTACCACGCACGTGAATACGGAAATTTACGAATTTTTCGTAACGTCCTACACTTACACAGAGCCACGAGAAGAAGAACGGAAGATCGCAAGATTAAGATTGTACTCAGTAATACAACAATAACAATTACATTCACGTATATGTACGTCTGGTGAAGGTCAAAATAAAGAGGACCAAAACGTCGGCATCTTGTAAATAGGAGTTTTTATTTCTTCGAGACCAAAACGCAAAAAATACTCTAGTAATTATTGTTATTGAAAATGGTCGAAAATGATATTAATAGAATAAATTATATATTAATTCATGTATTCGTCAAAACATTTGTTAATAATATATTTTCCTTGAAATATTAAATAACTTACGACCCGAATAAAACCTGGAAAATCAAATACTTTTAAATATAAATTTAACCTTGACACAAAATGTTGATGTTTCGAATTGTTTATACGCGACATACACCACATTCATTAGGTCCTTAATTCATTTATTCTTTTATTTTGCATTAATTTTTTATTAATTTTTTCTGCATAATCATGCACTTTTAATTCTTTTAATAATATTTTATTAATAATAATTTCTTCAATTATTTATTCATTCATCAAGCTATTTATGTATTTCTTATATAGTTTTATTATTTTTATTTGTCTATTTATTTTATATATCTTTCTTTCATCGTTTCCTTCGGGGTTCGCATATCTGTGAATACGGGTTGGCGTATTTTCCACCACATCACTCGTAAAACACAAAGCTCTAATGGAAGACGAGCTCCTGTACGTGCGATTTGCAACGTAGAAGTGGACGCGCAGCAAAGCTCCTCTGTCAACGTGCTGTCAGCTGTCAGCAGCACGCAGCAGTTTATTCGCTGCCGTGGAAGCGAGTTGCGAGAGGAATTGGACAAAGGTAATGGCGCGCGGAACGGGACGAGTGCACGTGATATTCCTGTCACGAAGAAACCCGCAAATACTTCGCGCAGTTTCAGGAATTACGAGGAATAAACATATTTTCAATCAAAGAAACCAAATAGAAATAATATATTTATTATAAAAATGCGGCTACAAATTCTCGATGACCACGACGGGAGGGGGGAGAATTTTTCGTCAAGCCTCTACATCCTGACTGACTCCCAGGCCTACTCAGTCTGCTTTGAAATGAGTACCGGGTCTATCTGTCGGAAACATCTGCTCCCTCTGCGAATCTCTCGGGTCGCTTCGGGACCTGCTGTTGTGGGACAGTTTAACAGCAACGTCCTGTTTTGATTTTATAATTCCCAAAATAAATCGCATCTGTCGAAATTCGAGATTAATAAGAGCAAAGTATTAATGACATTCACGTCTATATATAAATCATTTTCTACCCGAAGAAGGAGATTTTGTACATTGAATTTTCTCTCCAACATTATGTAGCGATGCAAAAGAAGTATTCCAAGTTAAATTTACAATTTTTATTTACTCGTATAAAATATTGTGTCAAAGTTTCGCATTCATTTATCCACATTTTGAAAGAAAACAACGGGAAACACATAATTAATATTCATTCACAATAAACATATAACCAATATTGAACAATTATATCGATTTTATAAATCTAAAATACTGAAGTGTTTTAAATGGCCTTAAAATGGACTCTTTACCGCATTTATTGAGAAATTATCTTTAACACGTTTCAACACTTGGTTTAAGCTTCCTTCAGGTAACTAAAGAAAACAACAAGTAGTATCACAGAAGTATAAGAAAAAAAGATACACGGCGTTTTAAATTTGAATTAATGATACTTAACTAATTGTAACTTTTATTATTTTGCCTTCTAATACACTTCCTAACCCTGTCTTAATATATTTAAATTCCAAATTTAAGTGATCATGTCCATCTTCATTTTGTTAATTTTTTTTTAAATTTATAGTCTTTTTAAACTCAGGTTTTGTGTGTTTTACATTATCCAAAATTTACCAATTTATTGCTTTCATCAAAGCAATATCATATTTTAATATTCCTTTAAAGTTAAGACGCATTACTCACACGCGGAGTTATATCCTCTGTGGGGAACATTGTATTTATTTACACACCTATATACTGATTTTTTTTTTAAATATGCAACTTGGTTTTACATCACTTTTGTAATTATCTGAATTTTTGCTCTGAATATTACTTTTGTAACTGGAGGAAAATTTAATTTACAATGAAAATCAATAAAAAAAGTAAAAGAAAATATTTTTAATCATATTCAAATAGCTATTAATATTTAAATTAACATTTTTTCAAAATATAAAAATTAATGGGTCACTGCGCAGATTTTGCGCCGAACTCAGTAGCAATCTAGGTGCTTCGCAAAAAAATAGGGAAAATAAGGTTGTATTAAACAATAATTATTGGTTATTTAGAGTAATAACAATTGGAAATAATCTTAAAAGTGATCTCTTCACAATACTTCATGTATTAGTTTCTTTAACCTTGGTTTTGGGTCTTCTTCAGGCGTAACAAAACGCAATAACAAATAATAAATTTTGAGCGTAAAAGGGTGTCCTATTGCGATGGGGGGGGGCGGCATATACAGCTCCCAATAAGGGAGTGTCTTGATAAAACATAGGGGCTTTCTCAGCCCAAATTTCACTCTGATCCGTTTTAAAACATAGAAGTTATGGAGCGATGAATTTACTGTGTCGCTAATTTTGAGGGGAAGTGCAATAACTTTGTGTTCACAAATTTTGCACTTTTCTTCTGATAAGCATCCAATTGCATTATTAACATTGTTTACATTCAAATATCTAGAAATGAATTAACAACCAAATTCAGTGGTCATACCTATACCCATTGTTCACTAAGAGTTCTGTGTAACTAAGCACCCGAGGGTGGTGGGTCCGGGTTCCACTTAAAGTAAAAAGAAAGTTAGTGTCAACCGAAAAATAATTATTTATTTTGTCAAATCTTTTTTAGACACTTTACTCTTCAGTGGTCTTCCCTGACCTCTGAATTTTTCAATTATTAGTAATGTTTCTACATATTTTAGTACAGTTATGAATATCTGGTGTTATTTTTTTCTTCAAGAATTGTTTGTAATGTTTACTTTAACTCCAGTACAGAAATGAAGAAACAAATTTGTTTGTAGGAAATGGTTTGAGACCCATGGGCAATGCCGGAAAAAAATAAGCTTGTATGAAATGAATAAGCACGGCACGCAATGTTTAGGTAATAAAACCAGAATAGAAATGCAATATTTACGTAACTGTCTCTTAAAAAAAAAATTACCAACTTAAAAGATAATAAAAATTTGACAAATTTCCTGATCCGTGAGTAAGAAAAGGTCTCCTCCATAATAAATGACGAGCTCGAAGCGCTTGAAAGAAAAATGTACCTTTTAAAGTTTGAAGATGAAACTCTTCGCAACAAACTCAAATCAATGAATATCCTCCTCTCCATTTCTCTCACTGTACATAATGGAGCCATCCATCAAACTCGTCTTAGGATTCAGAATGTTCGCTTTTAGAAGTAATCTGAAGTAGGTGTCTCTCTTGTATAATTCAAGCTGACAATTTTTTGCATGGGAAATTCAACAATGTACTCGTAACTGACTTCGAAATTACTGCGAAGGAAATGAATTAAAATATTTGGGTATTTTTCTGCGACGGTTCGTTAAACGGATATTATTATAAGGTAAACTCATTGAACTCACCAAACCCGAAGATAATTTAATTGACTGTCGCAACATACCTCCGCGCTTAAATTGCATTCACTAGCCATCTCGAATGACGTTGTACTCACTCCAAACCTACTTCTTCGTTTATTTTATTTTTTTCGCAAATAGATATTGTAACGTAGCGCGTGGCCGACGATGTACACGAGACCGCGGTACGACGCAAGTACCGTCACGAAAGCTACGCTGAATAAACGTCAGCTGGACTATCAGTCATGCAACTTTACAATGCAATAAGGTTGTCTAACACGCATTGCAAACTTCTACGAAACAAATCCAACAAAAAAAGTATTCCAGTAAATATTAATAGTTGTCGCAAAAATGATTATTTGCTGTAAAAAATAGAAGTTACTGGCACAACAAACTAAGAACCAAGGTAATAATCGTTCCACAAACTCAATGCGGAAAGTGCAGACTAGCGCTACAAGAGCCTTCAAGTGAATTGAGTTGATAGCCAATATTGGCGACAGAAATCCGAAAGTACTGGCTACATAAACGTGAGGGACACTTATCATTACCTCTACGGGTGATGGCGAAGTAAAAGCGTTGACTACAGCGTGTACAAGACGTGTACCAGAATCATGCTAGTTCACGGTTCGGTAACAATGCGTGTTCCCTTTTCATCTATTGTTTTACGTTATACTTTCTATGAGAAGAGTTACATGACTTTGAGTAAAAATATTGTCGGTTGAAAGGCTGTATTTGTGCTGTGACCCACAACAATCAGCCACCGCTACCTACTAGTGCAGCTGCCGTTGATTTCGCGCGGCTTCTATGACGTTGCACCACATCGCGTCCCGGCATACTTGATCTCATCGATCTCAAACGAAACGACGCTGACGTATAAAGTCATATATTCGATATAGTTAATAAAATGAACATATAGTCTTACAAAATATTTAAAATACAAAAAAATAAATATGACAGGCCATTCTTGGGTTGAATCACACATCGCACACCATTATCTCATCATCTTCAGCTGGTTCCTCTTTCTCGGCAGCCACACTTCTCTGCGCCGGTTTCCAAGACCCGTCTTCGTTAACAACTATCTCTTTCGCGTCTCCCAATTCGGATGACCT
Source organism: Laupala kohalensis (assembly GCA_002313205.1). NCBI lineage: Eukaryota > Metazoa > Arthropoda > Insecta > Orthoptera > Trigonidiidae > Laupala > Laupala kohalensis. The sequence goes on along the minus strand of NNCF01125986.1, from coordinate 1,022,782 downwards.
GAGCACTTCGCTCAAGTATTTGTCCACGAGGAGAGTATCAACGGGTGCTGGCACTCCGCATAGAGGACACTTCCAAGAAGGGCGGAACTCGTTGAGGCTGAAGTACGTCAACGCGTCGAAGCAAGTGATGTGACTGCAGCGGCGCGACTTGACTGGGACGCGCATCACGGCGAGGCCCAATGGGCATCTCAGACTGACTGGAAGTCCACCCACCATCTGACAGTTGCCGTCTCCCGTGAAGATTTTGGTGATCAGAGCGACGGTGTCTTCTTTCTCGATCGGTGGCTTGGATTGGACCTCTCTGAGGAGGTCGAAAGGCGATAGTTTCTGAGTGAGAGAGATACACATGGCGTACTTGGCCACTTGTTTCTTCCAAGTGACGGAGACTCGGTTGGGTTTCCGGGGGCTACGGAACACGTATTGCGACACGTCGATGGGACTCGCGCTTTCCGGGAGACGCGCTCTGCGACCGTTCACTTCCACCACCAATCCGGGAGGGAAGAAGTCGGCTTGCACGCGGCACGAGAGCGCTCGGCAGAAACGGAACATTACACGCAGTTCATCGTTTCTTCTTCTTGTCGCGCCAGAAGCCTTCGCTGCAGCTGTGCTATTCCCACTCGTATCAGCCTTCATGGGAAACCGGAACTGTCTCTCCAGGAAACCACCACTCGATCTGCGCACGTTCGAGACAAGTTCGAAAGGTTTCCTTATGTCCTCCACGATCTTGAGGAAGTGCGGGTCAGTCATTTGTATTCCAGGTTCCTTTGCTTGTTCCCATGGCTTCACTTTTGCTTTGGTACGACAAGTGCGCATCTCTAAAGTCTACGAATCCAAAGAAAAATCTGCTAATGTGTGAGGACAGGAAATTTCACATGGTTTGGAGTAATTACGGCCTTAACCTAATAGAAACAAAAATTTCTCACGTTATTTCACCAATATAATTAACTTCTGCTCGTTGCTGGGTACCACTGAGAATCGATTGTAGAGTCAGAGGAATCACTTGGTTTCATACGTTACATCATACTTGGTAAGTTTTTTTTTTAAAGTTTAATATATGTTCTTCCTTTTCTTTGTGATATTAGAACATACAATAACATATAACAAATGTCCGTCATGAAATAATTATAATAATCTCCCTTAAATATGAGTGTTATAAATATAAAAAAAGTGAACATCTTTAAATTTAAAATGTGCCATCACCCGAGATATGGATGATGATTCGAAACACAATAAATAAATTACATTCAATTATATTGAGAAAAGAATTTCGGATTTTTAGTCTCTGAAATGAGTTACAAATCCCATTTTTTTAAATCCGTCAGTCGTTAAGATAATCTATCTGTCAGAGTGGCGAGGCTAAAGAACATTCAAAATAATTAAATTTCAAATAATAGTTTGAACAATTCTCTATTCAAAGCCGATGAATGTTTGTACCCTTACCCCTTTAATTTTTAAATATTTTACTTTAAATTTGCATGGAGTTGTACGGAAAATTTTGCAAATAAAACATAGGAAAAATTAAAACACAGGTACGCAATTATGTATAAATTTCATACCTTACTCGCAATTTGAAAGAATACTTACAGAATATCGACAAAAAGAAGACTTTAAAGATTGTGTCCTGGACCAACCTTTAAAGTTTGTACCATGATTCGAGATCACTCAGTAGAGGAGAAAGTCTCTTTTACCTTTTATCTGTTACATTTGGAGATATAAAGTTCTTGTTTATAAAAAATTAATGGAAAAAAATACAACTAACCCTAGTAAACAACATGTTATAGTGAACTCGCATGTTAAAGAAAGCTTCCTCCAACGACTTTAAAAATGCAAAATAAGTCTGCTCAGCCATTGCTCACTATGTAAGCAGCAGCAGCAGCAGCAGCAGCAGCAGCAGCAGGGGTAAATAATAGTGGGAGGGAGGGGAATGTGGGTGAACCGCGAACGCTGAGGGTCGCGACTGTCTTGTCTCATACGAGGAATGGCATGCGTTGCTTAGAGGACATTGCATTGGAGACATGCGTCCTCAGGAAACACGCCTCCTTCAGGAATCTGCTCCAGGAGACAATCTTCCTCTACACGAGGAAGGAAGGAAGGGTCGTGACAAAATGGCGAAATTTATAGAATACGGACGTATGGACATAATATAACAGCGGAAACCCTCTTAATCGTCCTCGACTTAACTGGCCAATCCCGTGGAACAGTATCTTTCCCTCCTCTCTTTCAGCATATAATAACTGGCAGGTACTAGATTGAAACATTGTTTAAATCCTGGCCCGGGTTTTTCTCCGGTTTTCCTTCGGGTAGAGGCAGATTTCTTATACAGGTTCTCTAGGTGCGCGTTTATTGAAACAAGAAATCGTGAATTTAGTGTTATTTCAATTCTTATGATTTGTATACTCTAATAAGTTTACAGAATAATCTGTAGTTCGATTATAATTCGTACATGTAAATTTTTTTTTTTTTGTGTTAAATTACAAACATGTTGATATTCTATTAGTATTATAAATCGTATCTAACTTTTTATCTTATCTAGGAATTTTCGCTGAAATTTTTGAATCCGCCTCTGCCTTAGGGCTCTTGATCGGAATTGATGGGATGGTACCTTGTTTGCTTCCGGGGAGTAAATTTTTTTATTGTCCTCCACGTGATCATACGGAGTTTGTAACTACTTTTTAGACAGTAAATTTATTAATTTATTTAAATTTATTCGAGCTATATGGTAGAGACGGCAATGGTAATAAGTATTACCATTTCATCCCAGTCGTTGAATCATTTTATAAAGAATTCATTGTTTGACAATACCTACATTAAATATTGTACAAATTGTCAAAGCGTACATTATGTTAGACGAATATTAAGATGAAATATATTATCATATTTTCTTACATAAAATATACTTATTAAGATGTCACTTATTTTGGACTTTATTTGATAAATGGCAAATTCACCGCAATCAGTAAAGGTTAAGGTACTTTAATTAGTAAGTTTAACTTGTCATGAACTCACTGCTAACCCAACATAACCTTTTTATTAAACAAATGAGGTTAGTTCACCAAGTTAATCAATTTGCAAACTCGACAATAATTGTAATTAAGATAGTGCGTTCCTCAATACACAGTAGACGCATCCAATATTTATAATTATGTTGACGAGCCCTAAGGCCTCACAAATATATATATTGCATACCAGTATTCTATAAAAATTAACTTAGGAGAAGTACCGATTGTGATGGATTTTCAGTCAGACCAGTGTCAAATGGAGGGTCCTGCGGTTCTTTGGTGTCATTCCTATCAGAATCTTGTTTGCAAAAGTTCCATTTTGGAATTTTTTTGTTATTCCTCAATACGATCATTTTCAAGTATATAAAGAACCCAGTGTGTTTGTTATTGTTTTTAGCAATACAAATCGAATGTCTACTGTTCTTTTACAAATGTAGCACCCACTGATCTCAACATATAAACTGCATACAGAAGAGAGAAGCGTGGCACTCTCCCAATTTATGTGGGGTTGGCAACAGCTACGTATAAGACACAACCAAGATGCATTGAATATTAAGGTGGCCTCACTTTTGCGACTGCTTGAAGCTGTTGACGTCAAGGCAGACACTTTCTCACTTTAAATTATAAGAAAATTGGCATTTTTGTCTCTTCTAACACGTCTAATTATTCGGAAACGGTATGAAATGGTATACATACGGTCATTATTGTAACTTCTGAAATAAAATTGTGTTTTTCAGAAGCAATTTTATAATAATTCTTTGTTTAATCATTGGATTCTACCAAGGTTTTTTTTCCTGACGAAGTTGGTAGAAGTTGATAATATCCGTTCAACTTCCGCGTCTTGCTTTGATGTACAAAATGAAATGGAATTGCGAAAAATAAAACAGCTAACTAATTATGTATTAATAGCAGAGAGCCGACTAGCTTTCACTGCGACTAGAAACAAACGAGCACATTTATTGATTTGTTTACATTGGAAACCAAAGGAACTTTATAGGGCATACTGGCACCATGGAATGGCTAAAAAACAAAAATCAACAGTAAATAATGAAAAGTCATTTTCTTTAACAAAACTAGCTTTCGGTTTATATCTGAAGCAAATAAGAGTTTCAGCGTTGAAAATTAAGTTAGTGATTGGTATGTAAATATGCGGGTGGTTTATTCTGAGTGCTAAATGTGTCAATCCCTCACAATTCCATTAATTAGTATCACTGTTCTCATTTATGCGTAAGTATAAAAAAGAAATGAAAATATGATTCTCCATAAATCATAACTTCAAAGTTTTGATTATCATCACTGAATAATTTAATTATCATGTATTTTTTACGTTATTCAGTGAACTCCCGAATGAGATTGGAGTGGGTAAATTAAAACATTAGATCTTACTATTAAGGATCTTTTGGTGTACCAATGAAAATCAACACGTTCATGGAATTTGAAATACACATTTCGCCGAAGGCAATCATCAGAATCTTGCTCTGTGCATATCAGAATACATCAGCCTATTCGAATGAGAACATACTACACAATACTAATAACGTCCTCTCCTTGTGTACGAATATGATTGACATAACGCTTCAATGCAGTCAGGCAATGGTCGATACGCAATGAAACATGTCACTGATGTTGAATTCTCGAGATAGGACTTCCTATAGAAGGTTTTTTCGGTCTTTGACCCTCTACATGTTGTACAAACAGATCAAAAAATTACTCACCCACACAGAAAATCTCATTTGAGCTGCATAAAGACCACCTCAAGGCACATTTTTCGAGACAGTAAAAGATAAAAATCATCTCCATTTTACATTATATACACAAACAAGCTATAAAACAAGTCGATGACATATTCCAAAACAAAACCATAAATCCACTTCTCAAACCATACAGACCACACTTTCAACGAACAAAATCTACCAGCAGACAAATTTTCCCTACAACCAATTTGTGGTATCCCCCTCCCTATTGATTAACCCACTCCTTCCCCCTAACCACACGTAGGCCAAGTTGTCGGTAAACCCGACTAACTGACCCACATCCTTATCATAGCTCCCCATCTCTAACCCCTTCCAGCCCGTTCCGCGAACATAAGTTATTTTGGCAAGCATAGGTCCTTCCCTTTCTGTTCAAGCAGTCAGAACAGATTCGACCAACAACATCATGTGCATACATCCACAACACAGGGACATACATTGCTTTGCTTCAGGGGTACATTGATTCAAAATATTCACCAACAAAAAATCATTATTGTTCCATGTGTCAAGTGGTATAGTCTATCTCAAAATAATCTATACCGTATTAAAAATTACGAGGTATGTATTTTTTGTAAGGCTTTACGGCTAGTCGACATCAAAGGTCATTAGAGCCCAAAAATTCTGTACAGGTAGGGAAAATGCAGTTACGCAATAAGGAGAGCCAATACGATCATCCACGCGCGTGAGACTCGCTGATTTACTTAACCATACCCACTAAAAACCTTCCTGAACTACAATATATCAAAATATTTATTAAAAACGAAGGGAAAAAAGAGACAAAAGAATTTTAAAACTTTATAAAAACCGAAAAAAAGAAAGTAAATTTAGGAAGAGAATTTTGTACAATAGGGAAAAAGCTGTTACGAACCGAGGAGGGCCAACATGCCGCTCCCCGTGTGTAGCACTCGCCGAATGACTCGAACATACCCACTAAACACCTTCCTGAACTACAATACATCCAAACCAAAAAAGAGACAAAAGATTCCTAAAACATTACAAAAATCAAAATCAAAGAAAACGTAAATTTTGAGGAAGAAAAAATGAAAATTAGACAAAAAGGGGAAAAAGATATTTAAATTCAAACCCTCCCGAGAACTTGTGGAAGGAGTCCCGTTTCGTGTATTGCTTTGAGTAATGACATACGAAGAAAGATCAGATACGGTTCCAGAGGCCACATTCCTGAAGGAATCTAATAAGACGTATCAAAATCGGTTCATTTTTCCAAAGCATAACGCTCAAACTGTTCGGTAGATTGTGTCGCAGTCGGCTGGCACTATAGTTGAAACACTCCAGAAGAAAGTGTTCCACGGTAAGTGTTGTGTTCAAAATTTCACAGATGGGGGGGGGAGTTAACCGCGTAAGAGATGACCATGGGTAAGATAGCAGTGGCCAATACGAAGACTTGTAAGGATCACTTCTTCACGTCTGTTCGTACGGGATGATGAAAACTAGGTCTTCACGGAGTCTTTTACCTTCCTTAGCTTGAAAGCGCGAGATTGCCATTCGGTTCGCCATATCCCAAGAAGTGACGATCTTCTGGCAACTTTTGAATCTGACGTAGAAACAGATGAAAGGTCTAGGACTGCCCTCTGTGTTCCCCGCTTCGCTGCCTCATCAGCTTCATCATTAACCAGAATACCCACGTGCCCAGAATCCCAAAAAAGAAAAAAGACTATTTCAAAATTTTAAAAGGCTAGATGGCTCATTAGATACTGAATAGTCAATGTAAGGATGTCAGAAGAGTACAATGAAGACACCTACCACACAGCACTAATAGAGTCACTGCAGAGAACCACACGCCTTATTGAAGATACCTGAATGAACTTCAGCGCCTCAAGGATTGCAAATTTTTCAGCAGTGTACACGCTGCAAAAGGAATGGAGGCGAAAAGAACAGGTGGCACTATGGCAGAGAAAAGCAGCACCAACGGAATTACTCATTGGTGAGCCACTAGTGTAAATGAACATATGATCCAAAAAGAGGATTTTTATTTCTCCGAAGTGCAGTTGGTACACAGCAGGAGTGCCATCCTTTGAAAGTTTAGACAGTCGAAAGTCGATGGTTGGTTGCATGAAAGACCAAGGTGGTGTAAGAGTGTGTGGGTATTTCACTGGAGGAGGTAGNAGGAAGTATGATGACGTTTTCCACTAGCAGTTGTTTAAAATGACCACCCGCTGGGCGGGGTAAAAAAGGTCTTGCATTGTAAGATGAAATAAATTTTTGATAATGTATGTGTTGCTGAGTTGGGTGATTTGAAACCCCTATCAATTTCACTCCGTAAGATCCAAGTAGAATGTCACGTCTTTTGTTAAGAGATGGTTCGCCAGCGTCTCCTAGTAAGCATTCTATTCTACTAGTTTGGAAAGCACCAGTTGCAATGCGCACTCCTGCATGATGGATACTGTTAAGTGTCCTGAGTGCCAACGGCGATGCGGAGGCGTATACAATACTGCCATAATCTAATACAGACCGAACGAGACTTCTATACAGACGAAGAAGGCAAGTGCGGTCTGCGCCCCATGAAGATGCGCTTAAGCAGAGAAGAAAGGTTTAGGGAACAATTACAACGTAATTGTACTTTTCAGTTGTGATTGCGCCAAGTTAGTGAGCGGTCGAATGTGAGACCCAGGAATTTTGCGGAGTCGACGAAAGGAAGAAGTTGACCCCCAAGAAAAAGATCTGGATAATTATGGAGATGGTATAACCTACAGAGAAGCATATAGCATGACTTGGATCCAGAAAAACTAAAGCCGGTAGACATGATCTTCTCGTGTAAACGGTTTAAATCCAATTGCAGTTACCTCTCGATGACAGAGATGTTGCTAGACGATCAATAGATGGCGAAGACGTCACCGAAGGCAGACGCATGTACCGGTTCTCGAACAACTGACGCAATGCTATTTATGGCTATGGCAAATAGAGTGACGCTTAATATTGAGCCCTGTGGGACACAATTTTCAAAAGGATGGTTCGATGATACATAAGTACCGAGGCGAAGGCGGAAAGAGCGTTGAGATAGGAAGCTCTCCAGGAACAGAGGAAGACAGTCTCGGAATCCCCACGAGAGTAATGTGCGTAGGATTCCGTACCTCCAGGTTGTCATAAGCTTTTTTCAGGTCAAAAAAAAAGTTCCCTTAATACAAACGCTTATGAGATGGTAGATGACAACGGAACCAGGTAGTCTAGCATTGACCGCTGTTTTGTGGAACCACTTTGGATATTGGTCAGAAGGTTTCGCGATTCCAGAGATCAAACAAGGCGAAGATTTACAATTTCCTTTTAACAATTCGCAAACGCAGCTTGACAAAGAAATCGGTCGAAAGAGCGACGGATTAGAACCATCTTTTCTCTTCTTTGAAAGTGGATTAATTATGGCCTCACGCCATTGAGCAGGGACGATATGCCCATTCCAAATACAGTTAAACATCTTCAGAAGTAATTTTAAGTATCTTCAGAAGTAATCCGTGGAAGATGTTTTAACATTTAATATAAATATATAAATTTATTGTCAGAAAACAGTACAAACTGCGTATGACCACGTGCAGGACAATAAACTAGTTTACTCTCCGGAAGCAAGCAAGGGACCATCCCATCAATTCCGATCAAGGGCCCTAAGGCAGAGGCGGATTCAAAAATTTCAGCAAAAGTTCCTAGATAAGATAAAAAGTTAGCTGCGAGTTATAATACTAATAGAATGTCAATATGTTTGTAATTTTAAGCAAAAAATTACATGTAAGTTATTATCGAACTATAGATTATTCTGAGTATAGTGCTTAAAAATTGAAATAACACTAAATTCACGATTTATTGTTACAATAGACCCGCCCCTAGACAAAGCCTAGAGAACCTGTATGATAAATCCGCCTCTACCCGAAGGAAAACCGGAGAAAAACCCGGGCCAGGATGGGGCTACAGAATTTATGTACACAAACGTGCCAATGTTGAGTACACATAAAACTAAATTAATATGAGCCATAAGACAACACAATCATGCAAGAAAATAGTTTTTGAAATTGTTATAAGTTGTTTAAAAAGTACTACAGCAATGGCGTGATAAAGCACAAGACGAATTTAACTTTTGTTAAAATCAATAAATTCTTTTACAGTGTAGAAGCACTGGTGCAGGAGGTAGTTTTTAACCGCGGATTTGAAGATATTCAATTTCATAATATCTTTTATATTCTTGGGCAGGGAATTATATAGAACGATTCCCGAATGGTATGGTCCCTTTTGGCAAAGAGTGGTTGACACTCTAGGGCGATGAATATTATTCCTATTGCGAATATTGTGTTCGTGAACGAGACTGTTTCGTATAAAGCAAGGGTGGCGCTTCAGTAATTCGGTCTTAACAAACAAGACGTGAGATTTCGGGGGTGAGATTTAAAAATTTATTGTGTTATGTATTTGATCAGGACCAGGGGTTGTATCTTTTGAAGACACGAGGGCAGATATTAGCTCCATCATTGAGAAACTAATGTTATATTCCTCGTCTCTGCAACTGGAGAAATTCAAGAAACCCTCTTCCGCGCGAGCTTTTCTGTTGAAGAAACAATGGAGAAAAACCGGACGAGTTAGAGCGTTTTTCGTAGTGCGGTGCAAGTTCCTCAGCAATGACTTCCGTTGAAGTTTCAAGCTCGTCATTTACATTGAGACCAGGGATGGAAAAAGAGGACCATGTATCTTGAATCTCGCGAACTTTCTGCCATTCGATTGATGATGGAGTACGGCTTGTCAGAGTTGAAATGTAAGCCTTCCAGGTGCACGACTTACTTTTCAGAAGAGTTCATTTTGTTCTGGCTCTGCACCTTTTAAACTCAATGAGATTTTCAACAGTGGGATACTTGTTAATCCGTGCTAAAGATTTCTTTCTAGCGCTGACCACCTTTGCGCAATACGAATTCCACCATGGAACAGGGCAATGCCGTGTATTATATGATGATTTAGGGATAGCAACATCGGCGACTTTGAGAACCGCGTTTGTGAATTGGGATGCCATAGCATCCACAAGTGCAGGGTATGTAAAATTACGTTATCTTGATACTTTGTGATAAGCAATTTTGATCACTGCGCCACATGAAAATGACTACCCATAACGGGAGTCGAACCCGGCACTTACTGCCTTGACTACTGGGGTGTTACCACTACTCCACCTACTCGTTTTTACTAATGCTATTCAATATCCATGGATGAGGGCTGTAGTTATTTCTCCATCTGTAGGTTTACAGAAGAAATACGTATTTAGCATAATTTTTTTTTAATTCTAATATTTCACGCCACACCCGACATTGATAGGAAGCCAGAGTTCTAAACTAAATGCAAATGCAAAATGCGTAATGCAAAACGAGGATTTTATCACTAACTGTACCAAGTGAATATTTCACATATATAGTTGTAGAAATAAAAGTATTAAGAGAGAAATATCCAACAATTTTTGTTAAAACATTCGAATTTTTGAAAAGTAACTTTAGACTTCCCGTACAGTGCATAAACAAATTCGCTTACTTCAGTTACGTATATAATTTTTTTTCCTAAGTGGCGATCTAAAATTTGAATTTAAACTTGTTTTCTTATAAATTTTACTGGTTTCTCATTTACACGATGTGATCTTTTGCAGATTTTACAGACTTCATGTTCAGGGTAAATTGGACACAGAAGTCGATGTTTTTCTTCTCTATTTTTGTAATTTTCAAAGGTGTAAAAAATAATTAACTTACAACATGATTCAGTTGTTCAAAATCTTTGCAATAAAATTTAATTTTTTAAAGTATTAAAATCAATTGTTTAAAAAGTAGGCAATTTTTTTCTCCCAAACAACCTTTTTTACGTTACATTTTGCAAGCAGGATCAGATGCTGCTTCTCTACTTGTGACTATGAGAACGATGCAGAATAAAAGTAAACATAGTTTTAATATAGAAGAACCTAGTCTAGTGTTGTAACACGTTTTTGAACGAAATATCTGCTTGTAAAGCCAAATAATGTATGCTACAATAATTTTCATCACGTACCGGCTTAAAGAATAAATACTGAAATTAACTCAGGAAAACTATGAATTAAGAATTGATGACATAGAACACATGCCACTGTACAGAAGCGTTCAGTAAAGTAGTTTGGCTAAAGAAGCTCTAGTTTAGAGCAAACGATCTCTGGGGCTTCTGACCCTGTGCGGCATCTGTCCTCACTTTACATGGCGCGTCTTTCTTATCTTGTGAAGCTCCTTTAAAATAGTATCCATACAAATATAATACTTTAAACCACTGGGTCAGTGTTTGAATATAGAAGATTGCTCGTTTTCGGCAATCCGAATTTAATTTGTATTGTAAAACAGGAGAAAGGGGATATAAAAAATAACTTTTAGAAATTCGATATAGAGAGTTCGTGTCACTTTTCCACCTAAATGAAACTGAATAACGTGAGACATTAAAACTGAAGTCGATTAATAAATATGAACTTCACTTTATCACCGAATTCGTGATTCCTTCAATAAATTTACTCCCACATTAATTGTTGTATTCCCTAAATTATTATTTACGTGTTTTACTGATCTCTCTAAGATTATGACATTTTTTAAATATAGTTTCGAAGCTACGTTTAATGATGATTAGAAGTTCTGCGAGAACGCTAAGTCATAGAACACAGTTACCACTTCTTTCAAGTAGTCTAATTAATTTTTCACTCGTCTCTGTCGTGGCATCGTGTAGCGAGTGCTTCTCAAATTCCTGGTTCCCTCCCCTGCGCTCCACTAACGCCTTAATTAAACAACATCTTTCTAATTAGCCGCCAAAAGGAGCGCGCCACCGATGGCCCACATTATTATTTTTAATCAAGCGCTTTAATTTGAAAAGTAGCCGGCGGGAGCGCTTCATTAGCTGACGCCCTTCGGGGATATCCCTTGGGTGAACGACTCTTCTGAGAGAATTTCGACAGGACGCGTAATCATTGCGTTATAATAAAATTACGAAATCGCAAATACAGTATCAATTCGAATTAATAATTTTCCAAACATCAAATATTAATTCTGAAAAAATAGATTTATAACTCATAATGTGCGCCCAACGGATGATGTAAAATGTACTAAGTGGCGGGCTATAAAAAATGTTTCGCGGTCCGCTAGGTGGACAGTGCTGCTGTATATGAAGAATGAACTGCTTTGTTACAAATACATTACATGTACACAAGGTATGGCTCGTCAATCCCAATGTCAGACCATGAGATCCACACAAACAATAATAATAATTCTGGAACGTGGCTCTTTGCTGCTGAGTTACGTGAATTGACATCAACTTAGGTAACCGTTAATTAAATAGAGGTTCATCCTATGTGCCGGATCGTGTTTCCACGCTAACAAGGAAGGATCGCGTGGAATATAATTCTGATTTAGACTTCCTTTCGTCCAGGTACGCCACTTTTAGTGCGTTGCAGTGTTTGCCACGTTACATGTGATCATCTAGCAAGTGAATACTATTCTCATAATAAGCTGTCAAAAAAGTTATAGATGAAAACACTTTCATATTATATTCAATTAAAGGTAATCTCCTCTAGTAATAGCGTTCTTACTCTACACCAAGTCATCCCGGGTTCAATTCCCGGTGCGTCCAGCTCTTCACATGAACGTCCCAGTTCATATAGCTGTGACTACGGAAGAGGGTATCAAGTTTGTAATTTGTCAAACATTTCGTCCAGACTATATTTGCCGTTGCGCTCAATAGATTGCAGCACGTTAGTGTTGGGTCAGGTTTCTCGCGCTCCTATTGACTTGTTATTTCTCGCAACGAGTCATGTTGAAATCCGTTGAAATGAAAGCATGAAATAGTGAAGCAAGATGAAGTACTTTGAAGTGACGAAATGTGAGTTCGAGTTTTGAATCAATTTGAACAGTGGAGTACGAAGCGTGCTGTAATTTGCGTACGTTACTTAAATCTGTTTGTGGCTCAAGAAAACTGATGTGTTAGTTATTTAAGTAATACCACAATGTCTTATGGACACCACTTGGCGATACAACAGTTCTGACAGCGCTCCGGACATAAATTTTTTTGCATGCGAAAATGGGTAAGTAATAATACGTTTTAAGTATTTCAGTAATTTGATGTTTTAAGTAATTGGCACATAACATGTGGGTAGACGTTGATGAGCTTGGTCACATTGGCTGTGTATATTGTTGTACACTAATAGAAGTTGCATTCTCTTTTAGGAGACAATAAGTGAATTAGATTTATCGGTCCGATAGTGCGGCTTAATTTTTATTCCAGAGTGTGTTCCGTGCATTTTTCTCCCAAAGATTTCGACGGTAGGTTAAACTACCTCTCTTGTACTTTTTGTGACCAATGAATTATAACAAACATTGGTGAATTAAGTTACTGTATTTGAACTGATATTCACAATAAGAATGTTGACTGACAATATTGTATACTTGGTTTTTTTTTCTTCAGATGTTGCGATGATGACTTGAAAAGTGATCTCATTGATTTTCGCCTGTCTCTACTTGGGTAAATAAACATAACAAACGTAATAATACAGCAGGATAGTATCAAAGAGTGAGGAGTGCGTAAGGTTACGTAGGAGGCAGTTCATTAACTAAACACAAGTGCTATTAAATTTGCTCTTAAAACAAGAATTTTAGGAAATAGTACCTAGTTGAAATGTAAGATTCTGTTTCTGTATAAAACATTTATTTGTAATTATACCTGACATGTGACAGTTAGTTACGAGTAACTAGAGGGAAATTGATTTTTGTATCTTATTTAACGTTATTGCTCTGTGATTAATTTTATTTTTTGATAAATGTTTATGTACTGTGTAGAAGAGTTACGTTTTTCATTGAGCCACCTTTTTTATGTTTTACGGTAAACTTTCGTTTAATGTAAACTTGTAGTTCTTCTGGTTTTCTGAAACTTCATGTTATTTAATTTTACTTTCACTTTGTTAGTTTACTACTTGAGTTATAGTATTTTGTGGTGTTTGTAACTTGGTAATGTTTTTTTTAACCATGAAACCCTGTATATATCCATAGGATAATATCCATTGGATAAATTTATATCTAGTCACGTTATCCTATGGATATATACAGGGTTTTACGGTAAACGTTTCTTTAAAAATCAACATTGGCATTGGTACAAATTTTGTGAATTTCTCATTGCCAAGTCCGTCTTCTCACAGATATCCTCAGGTTGACGGACCTCTCCCATTTACTTAATGGATTGATATTCAACTTGTAGGATGGAAAATCTTGAGACTGTTTCTTGGTAGAGTATTGTTAGATGGTACTGGCTGATTGTCTTCATTTACTTTTCATTTTATTGTTACTACCTTTTCAAGACACCTACTGAAAGTCTTCTCTAGGCTTATTCTTCTCTCATTTGATTCTGTGATACCAATGAGCAAGCAGAAACACTTGTTTACTTTTGGACTTCAACTGAACAATAGAAAATCTTGCATTATCTTTTTGACAATCACTTCATAATCACTCAAACAATAACTTATATGGTAAATGTTACACCCTGTGCAAGGAGCAGAGGGGTTCATACACCACTGTAGCTTAAAACAAAGTTATCGTTCCATTGAGTAACACGGGGTTACTTTCCATTCACGTCCTTTATTCATGTATAAAATTTAGTGATTATTCTATATCAGGAATAGGTTGTAAATATGCATTATTGTAAATAATAAAAAAAAATACATTGACTACTTTCTATATAGCCAGTGGAGACGACATTTCCCCACAAAGTCAAGAAAATTGAACCACATTTATGGACTTATCTGCTTCTATTGTTTCTCATGTGACTTGCTTTATCAGTCTAATTTATTTATTTATTCCTCCAAATAAATGAGTTACTTTTTGCAAGTATTTTGTATGAAGGATTGTATACTTCCCGTGACAATGACATGGCAGATGACAATGTCACGCAATCTTATTGTGAATAAATTAAGAGCAATTATGGATTTCCTTTGTATAAATTTCTTGTCAATTGTGTTGTTTTCATTTTCTGTTTCAAATGTGTAATAAAATAGTTGAGTTATACATTTTGTTAACTATTCACAAATGTTAATTTTTGCAGAGAAAGTATTTTCAGNGGGGGGGGGGGGTTCATTACCAAGCCCTGACAGAGAGGCGGGTTCTTCGTTAGTTGTAAATAATGAAATAATAGTTTTTTGTGGGGTTTTAGGGCTCGTCAACAAAGAGGTCATTAGAGTCCTATCAAGTGGGGAAAAATGCAGTTTCGCACCATCGAGAAGAGCCGTAAAGACTCTTCCCCGTGCGTGGTCTGCTTTTATGACTGTATTCTTCTTTTCTTTATTATACATGGCTTCATTCACAACTGTTTCGAGAATTGAAATTGATAAAGATTTTCAATAAAAATCAATAGGTTGAAGAACGATTATGCAACATTAAATTAAATGTAAATGATTCCTTGGCTGGAACACGGGACCTTCAGCTAATCACTGCACTATAGTACGTCAGCGCACAAAGCTTTGGTTCGAGACGCAGTTACGTCTCCCATTTATATTTAATACAATAGTCACTAATCTATTACCTCGCGATAAGATTAACTTCGATTTAAAAGATTGTGTTTACGAACGATTAGTAACGCAAATAGTTCAAAACCTACCACAAGTGCAGGAACTCAACTTAATAGTAATACTTGTAAGATTGAACCAATATGTCTCTCATCTAGTTACACAATCCGTAGGAGAAGTGCATGGACGTACTGTGGAGAGATCGCAAGAGACTGAACGTGCATTTGGAGCTGCGTGCAGGCGATGAAAGCGACATTTCCTCAGGGGATAGATGCTCTTCTACTTCTCTCTCTCTCTATCTATCTCTCTCTTTTGGTCCGCAGACACGCACGGACGGGTGTCACGAGCAGCGAAGCGCAGCAGCGGAACGGAAGCGGACGCTAATGGACACACGAGGGATCGCAGAAGAAGGGAAAAACGTGGAAGGTATCACCACGAAAGCAATACAGCAGATGTACTGATAATTGGTCAATAGTATCCTAGAGTTTTCATCTGCCAGAATTTTCTCCTCAATTCCATATGGTGGTCTTTACATGATTTATAAAAATAAGGATAGAGGAAAACGTACAGGGACCGTCCCACGAGTCAAAAAAGTCCATTTTGATATTCTGAATTGAAAATGATGGAGGAGTCTGCGATACGCATGCGAATTACGTATATTCCTTACTTACGAATCGTCCTCTGCTGACCCACATCCTGTCAATTCCCGGCGGGGCTCGAAAAACATTGAAGCTTTTCACACCAATTCTACTACTATTAACGTCTATTATTTATGTAAGTTTTTTTCATTTCAATATCCCAGTGCACATAGCTGTGACTACTGAAAAGCGAAACTCCTAGTATCACTATTCCTACTAACCCCTCAACGCGGGCCACAAGTTGTTCGAAAAACCTAGCAAACCGGCTCACCTACCAAGAACAGCCCTAGCACCCACTTCTTGTCCCTTATCTTCCCATGTACATAGCTTCAAGAGCACGCTACATTTCCCATTTACAAATATTACAACAGCCATCAGCTGATGGAATTGTGCATTGCTTCAGCGTAAAACATTCCACAGAGAAGTCAAAAGTCATGACCTGTGGGTGGGAGCCCAGTGGAAATACCGCATCTCGTGTGACGGACCCTACATACGACATGTTAAGCGCAGTAAGTGAAGAGAGAACTAATATCATTAATAATAATAATAATAATAATAATAATGTCTTCATTACGTATGAAAACTAACTTTAGAGGACGAATTACGTATAAAAATGGAGACTATTAGACACTGAACTGATTTAAATATTAATATGAAAAAACTTTTTCTACAAAGTTACAAATTCTGAAATTTATTATAATATAATAATATTTTTTTTAAATCTGCAAGTGAGCAATTCTCGGTGGCAGATGGAAAACATAATAAAGATATACATAATACGATAATGTTAAATTTTAAAAGCTTTGCCCAAATATCTATAAAATACACACACACGGAATAAAATGCTTAGAAAAATAGTAC
The DNA here is from genome assembly GCA_002313205.1 of Laupala kohalensis. Lineage (NCBI taxonomy): Eukaryota > Metazoa > Arthropoda > Insecta > Orthoptera > Trigonidiidae > Laupala > Laupala kohalensis. The sequence goes on along the minus strand of NNCF01125986.1, from coordinate 1,006,020 downwards.
ACAATAAGCGAGAAGAATAATACACCTAAGAAATTAAAAAAATAAATTAGGTCCATGTGTGTGTGTATATTCACATACGTACAGAGACACATTTTCACTTACAAACAGATACAGACACACACTCATACGTACAAGCACGGTTCAATGTGCACACATATACTATTACTCCTTCTATAACCTTAATGTAAAAATAATTACTATAATATAATTAAAATAAATTAATAACTATAAATATAATGCCAAAACAGGATTGCTGTGAACAGTCACGCACACTTCACATCACTACAGTACACTGCAATTCTATTCGCTCCCAGCATTTTCTACACCCTTTACGTACATTGTTGAAAAATTGTTTTTCATGTTTCAAAATTTGGAACCGGTATTACCATATAAATATTATGAATGATTATTATTTGATGATTTAATGATGTTACTACACGTACGCTCTTTTGAACCAAACACTACGTCAGCAAGTGATAAGAACCTAAAAGCATAAGTTTCTGAGTTAAATTCAAAAGAGACATATTGCGTCTCATCAGTATCCTGGTCAAAATCTTAAACATGTTGATTTTTAATATATTTTTCTCCGTCGCTAACATGTATGGTACTTCATAAAAGTTTATCAAATAATCCATTTTAATACGGTCAACAAATGTAGTACCTAACAGATGCAAGAGAGAACTAATTTATTTCGGATATCCCTCGTGTTAAAATACATACATCCCTCGTGTTTGTAAATACATTTGTATCTATTTTTTTAATTTATTTGTATACATTGAAATTTAACTTTAAAGCAGTTTAAATTTATAAAATAAATTAAATAAATAATATCATCAAGAAAGGAAGCTACTAGACTCATTTATTTGAAAAGGATTATGCTTGATTCCTTGAGTCTGACGTATCTGACCATGCTAGTAATGGAAGTAGGCTACGTCATGCTCCATTGTTTCCTGTCATATAATATTCGAAACTTTTCTCCTATCCTATTAACATGTTAATGTTACATATGAAACTGAGTATAACTTGCCTCCGACTAACAGAAGGGGGAAAANCTCTCTATATATATATATATATATATATATATATATATATATATATATATATATATATATATATATACATGTAATTGGGCCGCAGTACGGCATTAAGAGATGCAAGGTGACTAGTGAACGGTGCATCTAATGAGCGCGGTTTCGTTCTTGAGACATTGACCAACGTCCGACGAAAGGAATGTTGTGAAGGCGTGTGTGAGGGAGCGACCAATCACGCAGAGTGTGACAAGGTTAGTAACATTAACGCAGTTACACAAACTGGTAGAGGAAGTAAGAGCCGCACGCAGATGCGATTACAATTTCCCCTTCACATCCTACGCAAAAGAGGAAGGAAACCTGCAGATGATTTAGTCGAGAACCCTCTCTATGTTATTTACATTATCAGAATATATCTTAATTTTTGGTGTATTGTTTGAAAATGCTTCCGTTATTTCGTAAAAGTAGTAGAGTCTTGAAGTAAAAATGAAAATCTCGTGGACATACTATTTTAAGACACTTGAGAAAAAAGTTTTTTTTCTAGTAATATTGACGATTACTAGTTAGAAAATTACGAACACGTACTAAAATAAATACTAAAATATATAATATTCAGTTATCAAAACCAAATACTTTTTAACACGATTTCTTCATCATCAGTTGTTCTGGTATGACCAAAATAAATTCATTTAAATGATTACAGAATCAAATTGTAAATAAATATGAATTATGCATTCAAATAACCTTACAACAAATTAAATCAGTATTTAAATTACGCAGATTAAGCGTATATTATCTTTCCATATTATCTTACAATAATGTTGCATTATTTTTCATAAGGAACAAAAATTAATAAAGAAAATATATTTAAATCAAATGACATGATAATAATTGACCAAATAATATTATTAATAGATCAATAATGGCCCTTCGGGAATTTTGATAAATAGATTTCAATAAAAATCTCGAGAGTAAATTTTTGTGCTGGTCGCAAAAGAACTCTAGCTCGTAAAATCCGGCTTTTATCTTTTCAAAACATAACCCTCACAAAAGCATATATGCAATCAATTAAGCAGTCCTTGTGCGTCTCGTTTCAGCTCCCAAAAACTACAATTAGCAATATGAAAATAGATAAATCAAAACAAGTAGATTAACATATCAATCATTTCATTTTCGATCTCCCCGTTCACGGGATTTAGATTTAGTGGGTTTACCTACATCAAATCCTGCTACTCTAAAGTTTTTATATATTTTATTTCTTCATCACGACAACATTCAAACAGCAAAGGATATTTTACACGTAATATATTGACCAGTAACGTTTGTTTTATATATCGTTAGCTAAGCACGAATGATATTTTATATTGACAATAACTGCAAAATCGTAAACGCAATACCTACATTTATTAGAATAATGTAAACATTTTATTCCATTAATAAATTTAAATTTGACAAAAATAAGCAGATCCTTCACAAAACGTCAATTTAATTAACAAATTTTGAAAACTAAAATACAATTTCACACGACGTTGCAATACCATTAGGTATCATGATCAGGTGTACAAATATATTACTGCGCTGCTCACATCACATCCATAATCAGAGACTACAAGTATATCCATAACGGGGTTAAACATGAACTCAGTGATGGTAAAGAACTTATACACAGCAGTGCAAAGAAAAAAAACTAATCAAGCAACTGACCAACGTGGAAAGAAGCAACAATGTGAATCGTCAGTCAACAACGTAAGTTAATTCAAAAGAAAATAATACCAATAAGATGTAAATCAAGCCAACAGGATGAAAATAAAATTAAAATAAATTTGAAAAATTAAATAAAGAATATTATATCATACATCCTACGTAAGTTCTCTGTGTCAATCTACTAACCCGTATTTTTGTTACATTTGATATGCAACATTTCAGACAGTTCTCTTATAATAATTCTCTTCCGTGTCTAGAATTTTGACATTGTTCCACAAAAATTCATGATTAAAGTTGATGCGATAAATTTTATTCCATGGGTTAAGGGAAAAGGGCCTCATATAGAGGACGTTCGGAGAAGAAGAAAGACAAACTTCAATCGTAGGCTTGAGGTCGATTACTGAAAACTTACCAATGAATGGCACGACTCCTGTTGGTTGTTCCGGGATGACGTACAAATGATTGGGAAGTCCTCCGGCACATGCCCCGGAACACAACACATTCATAACGACGGAGGTCCAGCTTCCAAGGAAGCAATTTGAGGGATGTAAAGAAAGGAATAAAGCAAGCAAATTTTAGCATACAAATTTAATGAGTTGAATCCCATCACAACATTGTATGTGGTTAATGAAAAAAACATTGAATTCACCCTTGACATATGAAACTATTTTTGAGAAACAATTGAGGACTCAAAAATTGGATTAAGCGGAATGGTCATGTACAATGCCATGTATCACTAAGTCAGTAATCTTTCTAAATAATTACACAATTGGCACACCATTATCCATCAATTCACAGACTACTTGTGTATTTCAGTATTTCATAGAATTACTGCTTGATAAAGTGAAGGAAATATCCAAGAGCCAAAAGGACTTGTTATTAGATTGAAAAGTCCTATATTACGGGTGTATTTTAATCAAGCGTTCATGTCAATCCGTGATGTTTTGCATTCTATTTTCCTTCAGAATCTGGATACAATAAATTAAGATTTGTCTCTCAACAAGAAGGGAAAATGCTCTTTTCTAGGTTCTTAAATTGTAATACTCAGTTTTGGAGTCCAGTTGGCGGTATCTTCGGTCCGTAGTTCGATGTTTGAAGCGCCGTGACACGCGCAGGAATGGGACTACTATGATACACGCGCTAGGTCCGCGCGCGCGAATTGAAGAACAGAATGGGAGCAGATCCCCGGTCGCGTGCGGCAGCTAGTGAAGGTGCTCTTAAAATGTAACTTAACAACAATAGGACTTGATGTTAATCGCTCGTTTGAAGAATAACGGGTGATTTTGGCAAGCATACCCTCTCGCGCGGGGTAAGCGTAATTGCCGAAATAGACTTGCAATTATGTGAGCCGAAACAGTTGCTAATGCATACTGCAACTGATCAAAGCGAAATTTACATCATTTTCAACTGATCCAATATTGGTCGCCCGGATACTGAATTACGTCAGTAAGGTAAATAGTATCGCATGTATATCTGATTAGTAAACAAGTTCTTGATAATATATTTTAATTTATTTTATTCCCTAATTCCAATCAAAATTGTTTCCCGATTTTAGAATTTAAAAAATTAATTTCCACTTATGTTTCATTTTTCTGGTACGTTTCGTAGGAATTATTGTTACATAAAATTCCGGCATTCCAGATTTATAATAAGTAGCAAGAGACTTTTGATAAAATGAGAACCAGTAAAAATTTATCGACTTCAATCGAGGAAACTTGAGAAACAGGAACCAGTAAATAATGGATTTCACTGGTCCTGGCCCCGTTCTGGCCCGGGATTTTTTCCGGTTTTCCTTCGGATTGACGAGGACATTATATACGGTCTCTCCACGCTCTTGTCTAACGTCTGCGGTCCATTGTAATTATTAATCTCGAATTTAGAGGTATTTAAATGGTCACGATTTATAAACAATATTTTCGGAATAATCTGTTGTAATAATAATGATAATAATATTACGTCCTTGTGAACTGACTTCTTTGTGTCTTATTAAATACCAATTTTTTGATATTATAACACGAAGCTAACTATTATATTTTTACCTTAGGAGTGTGCTGAAATATTAAATCTGCCTCTGAATTGATGGGATGGTCCCTCGCTTGCTTCCAAAGAGTAAATTTGTTTATTGTCCTCCACGTTTGTATCCGCTTTTTCTGACAATAAATTTATTTACTTATTTAACTGAGTGTACGAAGGTACGCGTGTAGTTCATATTCGAACAATAGAGCAATTTTTAAAATTCATTTCGATTATCATAAAGTTGAATCTTGCTTTACATCGACAGCAGAGGCGGATCTAGACGGTAGTCAAGAGAGAGGTTAACCGGAAACGAATCTGGGGAACATTTCTGTTTGAAAATCATGGTTTTACAACAATTTTTTTAAATAAATATTACATTTTAAATGAAATACATCAACTCATCAAATAAATAATCAAAATTAACAATATTAAATAGCAACCACATTTATTAATTGTTTAAAGTGGCAAAGAATGTATTTATCTGTTGATAATTCAGGTCCAAAGATGGGGGGGGGGGGGGTTATAGCCCCCTTAGTCCCCCCCCCCATAGATCCGCCACTGATCGACAGTGTCTTAAACATCCAGATTCGTTATTCGAGCTATAAGATCGGTCATCAAGATATTGGAATAAATGTAACTTACAAAGCGATTAAAAAAATTCAAGAGTCTTAAATAGTGTATTGCAACTCTTTTGAGAGCCACTGGTTCATAATCTAAGACGCAGCGGCGACACGACGCGGCTGGTCCCAGAGTCAAAGGTAGAGAGGCGATGCGGCAGCACTGTCAAAGGCACCGGTGAGCAGCGCAGATGCTCCTCACACAGCGATGGCTCGCGCTTCAGGATCAGACGGCGCGACACACACCCACTGATTGCTTTCAAGCCACTCAGCGCTGCACTAATGTTCTTGAAGGAATAATTCATCTCACGAATACTACGCCTTTGATTCTTTACACAAATATTCTACATTCGCGAATTATTCACGATCGCACGAGAAATAAAACTCGCTCACTCAAAACTGGGGAGGGCTGGTTCACGATAAATATTGTATTTATTCACTCGACCTGGGATATAAGATAACGCCATATTTTCAAGAAGTTTCTTGAGAATATTCCTATTCTAACATTTTTGACTGATCAAAATTAAAAATTTTCTTATTGACATAAAATATCTTACGATCTACTAAACGCGTTATAATTTTCTACCTTTAATTGTTTACCTAAATTATAATAATAAAATAAATTAAAACAAATAGTACGCAGGTACTTTTACTCAAAAAAACAATGATTCTTTACTTACTACCAAATCTAATAGGTTATGGAAACACTATTTTCTTCCTCTTTATCATTACGTTTCAAAATTTACCGGTTTTTCCTGATACTCCCGTCAAATTAATATTCATAAAAATTACAATAACAAGAAATTTTTACGTTTCGTATAAGCTATCAAACAATATTGAACAAAAGTAATAAAATTTAGTCTACGAATGTAAGACGAGACTATACTTTCAAATGTCCAATTTATAGGGTAAAATCTCGTCTCATAACCGTGTTAATACATTTCCAAGTAAAAAAAATATTAATAATTTTTTTATTAAATTGTAGTTAATGGGAAATAATTTAATGATAAGGTTCGTAATTTCATGAGATGTAAAATTGAGTATTATCTTATGATAACCGTGACTCGTGATCGAATTCAATGTAAATATGTGATTAGCAATCAGAGCAACCTCTCTTTTCGATGATACTTCACTGAAAGTATAGCGTTCAATTATTGTGTGATGGGAAATTAAAATAAAATTGATCTAAAAGTGTATTCAGGCAATTTTTCTTTGCGTGCTACGATTTTCACGGGCAATGGTTTACACTAACAACAAACATTTCTTGTAATTTTTCATTAAAGCGTTTTCATTCTATACGTAGATAATATTAAAACCAAATTATCCCACAATACCTTTAAATCATACTAGGAACTATCATCCATATTATTATTAACATTATTTTTCCTAAAATACGAGATACAGGATAGGGCTAAGCATTGTCATCTACTCCTGGCTTTAAAATTTACTTACCGTGGCAGTATTCAGAATAACTGCTTTTTCAATAAGAATGGATAAATCCTTATGTAACCCTAAAACGTCAAGGCTTTCATGCACGGAGTTGGGAATCACACCCGTTGCGGAGAGAACGATTAGTACAATGTATACCCTGTCTAGCTTACACATTCTTTTACTTTCATTACTCAAATCAGAATATATACTCCTCTTATCATTGATTGCTGCCTCAATGTTATAAGTGTTAGGGATTGCTACATTAACTAGACAGGCTTCACTCATCTCACTGTCTCGTAACACAATATCAGTTCTGTTATTGGCAATGTGCTTGTCAGTTATAAAGGACCTATCATAATAAAGAGTATCTTTCGGTGTAAAGAACCCCTGGTAGATAATACTTATTTTCTCTTGTAGTAACTTTAGTTGCCAACTTTATTATTGTAATAATTTGTCCTTAATTTCTATTATTGGGGCTTTACGGCTCCCCGACAACGAGGTCATTAGAGCCCTAACATTATTGTACAGGTAGGGAAAATGCAGATACGCACAAAGGAGAGCCAACGGGAATCTCCCCGCGTGTGGGACTCGCCGAATAACTCAACCATACCCACTAAAAACCCTCCTGAATTACAATATATATAACAATAAAAAGCGAGAAAAAAAGAGAGAGAGTGAGTTTCATAAAACGTTATAAAAACCGAACACAAACAAAAAAGAAAACAAAGAAAGATTAAAAATGCAAATTCAAAGCAAAGGGGGAAAAAGAGATTTAAATACAAAAAACTTCCAAGAACTTGTCGGAGGAGCCACGTTCCGTATATGGATTTGAGTAATAACATACGAAGAAAGATGAGATACAGTCCAGAGGCCACATTCCTAAAGGAATCTAAAAAGGCGTAAAAAATTGTTGGGTTTGTGTCGCCGTCGGCTGGTACTATATTTGAGACACAAGACGAAACTGTTCCACGGTAAGTGTTGTGTTCAAAGTTCCACAGATTCAAGGAGGATCACCGTGTAAGAGATGACCATGGGTAAGATGGTAGTAGCCAATATGTAGACGTGTAAGGATTATTTCTCCACGTCTGTTTGCACGAAATGAAGACACCCAGGTCTTAACGGAGTCCTTTACCTTCCTCAGCTTGAAGGTGCAAGTTTCCCATTCGACATGCAATGTCTTAAGAAGAGAAGATCTTAAGGCAACCTTTGAATCTGACGAAGGAACAGATGAAACGTCAAGTACTGGATCGCTGTCTCATCAGCTTCTTCATTATCCATAATACTCACGTCCCCAGGAACCCAATAAAGAACTATTTTGAAATACTAGACGGTTTATTAGATTCTGAATTGTCTCCCTAAGGGTATCACAAGTGTACAGTGAAGACACTGACCACAGAACACTAATAGAGTCACTGCACAGAACCACACGCCGTATTGAAGATAAGTGAATGAACTTCAGCGCCTCAAGGGTGTAATATTTCTCCACAGTGTACACGCTGCGAAAGGAAAAGGCGATAAGAACACGTGGCACTATGGCAGTAGAAAGCAGCACAAACGGAATTATTCATTGCTGAGCCATCAGTGTATATGAACATGTGATCCAAATAGAGGTTTTTTAGTTCTCCGATGTGCTGTTGATACACAGCAGCAGGAGTGCCTTGCTTTGAAAGTTTAGACAGCCGAAAGTCGATGGTTGGTTGCATGAAGGACTAAGTTGGTGTGAGAGAGTGTGGGTATTTCACTGGAGGAGATAGTTTGATGACGTTTTCCACTAGCAGTTTAAAATGGACATCCTCTGGGAGGAGTAACGAAGGTCTTGCAGCAATACATTTTGGAGAATGTAGTGTTGCCGAGTGGGGTGATTTGAAACCCCCATCAATTTTCCTCCTTAAGATCCAAGTGTAATATCACATCTCTTGTTAAGAGATGGTTTTCCAGCGTCTCCTAGTAAGCATTCTATTCGACTAGTTTGGAAAGCACCAGTTGCAATGCGAACTCCTGCATGATGGGTTCTGTTAAGGGTCCTGAGTGTTGACGGTGATACGGAGGCGTATACAATACTGCCATAATCTAATACAGACCGAACGAGACTCTATACAGGCAAAGAAGGCAAGTGCGGTCTGCGCCCCATGAAGATGCGCTTAAGCAGAGAAGAAGGTTAACGGAGCAATTACAACGTAATTGTACTTTTCAGATGTGATTGCGCCAAGTTAGTGAGCGGTCGAATGTGAACCCAGGAATTTTGCAGAGTCGACGAAAGGAAGACGTTGACCCCCAAGAAAAAGATCTGAATCATTATGGAGATGGTATAACCTACAGAAATGCATATAGCATGACTTGGATCCAGAAAAACTAAAGCCGGTAGACATGATCTTCTCGTGTAAACGGTTTAAATCCAATTGCAGTTACCTCTCGATGACAGAGATGCTGCTAGACGAACAATAGATGGCGAAGTCGTCAACGAAGAAGGACGCATGTACCGGTTCTCGAACCACTGACGCAATGCTATTTATGGCTATGGCCAAGAGAGTGGCGCTTAAAATTGAGCCCTGTGGGACACAGTTTTCCACAGGATGATTCGATGATAAATAAGTACCGAGGCGAACACGAACAACGAGACAAAGTAGTCAAGGGTAGACCGCTGTTTTCTGAAACCACATTGGATATTGGTCAGAAGGTTTCGCGATTCCAGAGACCAAACAAGGCGACGATTTATCGTTCTTTCTAACAATTTGCAAACGCAGCTTGTCAGAGAAATCGGTCGAAAGTGCGACGGATTAGAACGATCTTTTCTCTCTTTTGAAAGTGGATTAATTATGGCCTCAAGCCATTGAGCAGGGACGATATGCTCATTCCAAATACAGTTAAACATCTTCAGAAGTAATTTTATGCCTACCCGTGGAAGATGTTTTAACATTGTGTTATGTATTTGATCAGGACCAGGGTTTGTATCTTTTGAAGACACGAGGGCAGATATTAGCTCCACCATTGAGAAACTAATGTTATATTCCTCGTCTCTGCAACTGGAGAAATACAAGCAACTTTTCCGCGCGAGCTTTTCTGTTGAAGAAACGACGGAGAAAAACCGGAAGAGTTAGAGCGTTTTTCATAGTGCGGAGCACGTTTCTCAACGATGACTTCCGGTGAAGTTTCAAGGTCTCCATTTACATTGACACCAGGGATGGAAAAAGAGGACCATGTATCTTGAATCTCGCGAACTTTCTGCCATACGATTGATAATGGAGTACGGCTTGTCAGAGTTGAAATGTAAGCCTTCCAGGTGCACGACTTACTTTTCAGAAGAGTTCAATTTGTTCTGGCTCTGCACCTTTTAAACTCAATGAGATTTTCAACAGTGGGAAGCCGCGCTATAGCTTTCTTTCTAGCGATTGCCACCTTTGCGCAATCCGAATTCCACTATAGAACAGGGTAATGCCTTGGGTTATGATGATTTAGAGATGGCAACATCGGCGGCTTTGAGAACCGTATTGTTGGAATGGGATGCCAGAGCATCCACATCGGCGAAAGGATCATCGCAATATTTGATGTTGCGTTTAAACACATCCCAGTCTGCTTCTTTCAACATCCACTGAGAGAGGTGTGAAACTGAGGGGCAAATGTCGTTGAAATCGAAAAGTGGTCACTCCCATACAGATCGTCAAGAACTGTCCAGTCTAAGAGTGGGGAAAGAGATGAACTGGAGGTGGCTATATATAGCACTGAGAAAGATCAGGAAACTGCATAGAAGTGGGTGGAGAAACCCGTGTTAAGGAGCGCTATATCTCGGTTATCTAACAGTTTTTCAATAATACCACCCTTTTGGAAGTTGTGTGAAGAACCCCACTTCGAATTATGGGCATTGAAATCCCCGACGATAAGAAATGGGGATGGCTACTGGTCCATCAGACCAGCAGGATTTTTCTTCGCGAATGACTGCCCGGGGGGATATAAATATTACATACCGGAAATGTATGGAATGGAAGGCTCACCCTCATACATACGGTCTGAAAAACGCTTGATAGACTTCTTTGGCATAGAGTGAATCGTCTTCGAGCACAGCGACGCCACCGTCTAAGTCCTTCCTATAACAGGTATAACCACGTCTTCTAAGTCCTTCCTATAACAGGTATAACCACGTCTTCTAAGTCCTTCCTATGACAGGTATAACCACGATAGAAAAAAGAATGCTTTGGTAAGAGATGTGTTTCTTGAAGATATACTATTTGAGAAGAACGACGAGACAGTAAGAGATTTAGGTCATCTGAACGGACATGAATTCCATTCAATTCATCTTACAGAAGGATCGTCCAGTGATGCTTGAACACCAGATTTACACATCTTGGGATTTTCTATTTCTTCCAAAACCACCTGACAGACAAAAGAAACTGTAGATGGTTTCGGTGCGGTGACGGCTGTTGCAAGTTTTTTTATGAGGTACCGACGCCTGGCCGCGGGGAAAGACACGCTTTTCGTAACGCGGATCCTTTGGATGTCTTTCTCCGTGGAATATTTTGCGTAGTTGTTAGAATTGGTGTTTCGAAAAAAACAAATAAATGCTTGAAACGATCGTGCAGGTAACGGATTAATGAGCGGTCAACTCTTGCTTACAGGTGTGTCTTGCGCGTGCGCAGTTCTGCAAAATTGAGATTGCCGCTTAAAAGATATATAATATAATTCAGTGTGTGTTGAAGAACCGCGCGGCATTGACACGCCCAGGACGCGCCTTGTCGCCCGTCGCAATGAGCTAATTCAAAATTACACCACCAGGTTGAGCAAGAGATCAGACCTAAGCTCGCTCTCCCACACAATAGCGAACGAGAGAGAGAGAGAGATAGTTCAAAATTCTATCAATGCGCTGCGCCAAACGTCACTGAATTATTTCTACAGACAAAAGATGAACTTTGACGATGAATTCATTTGTTAAGTCAAATTCGGCTGTCCACCAGAGAACCAGAAATCGACTGAAATACGTATTGTATCTTATTAAATTCGTTTTTTATGTCATTTTTCCATATTGAAACAATTTCTAAAAATTCGCATTATTGAATAATGTGAATTGGTTTATTAAATTCAACTCATTATTGAAATAGCTCTAAAAAACTTCACAACAATGAAATGGTATTTTTTAGAAGCTCCAAACAGATTAATTCCCCTTCAAACAATAGTTTGTGTTCTTTATTGATTCTTCTTTTTCTCACTCTTGTAAAAATATGTTACCAGGACGCTGGCTGTGCTGTTCGAGTTCGTGTCTCCTTCCATTTTTTTTGTGTTTTNAATTGGAAGGATGGCTTTTCTTACAATTCACGCAGCACGGAGGCGACGAGCAAGGTGATGACTCGTGCGACAGCTGTCCGCAAATAACACACACTACGCAGGGTGACTTTTCACCGGTCGACTGTGTGACCGAATCTATCGCACTTGAAGCAGCGCAGAGGATTCGGCACATACTACCGCACATGCAGGGTATAAAAACCGCAGGATATGATTTCCGGTACAGAGGTCTTTTGAAACATCACAACCAGTGTGGAGATGGGGACTAATCTTCCCAGGAACTTTCTCTTAATTCTGTGTATATTTATCACACCATGGGGCTCAAAGAATGCCTTTGAATCTTCATCTGACTCATGTAAAAAGACTTCGTGATTCATGACGCCTTTGCACATGCTCAGGCTAGGTTGTGTTGTTGTCTTGATTTTAAAATCATCAATTTCTTTCAGTTTTAAAATGCTCTCGATCTGCTTATCTGTGCGTGCCTCCAACAGAATTTCACCATTCCGCTGGCACACGACAGACTGAATTGACAGACATTCAATTGCTTTCGCAAGACGAACAGAACTTATAGACTTAAAAGTGTTTACCTCATTGATACATTTCATTAATAGGAAGGGAGGTTTTGTGGGCCTGTTGCTATCGTTACAAAAAAACTGTGTAAATCAATAGTTTAACCAAATAATCACCTCTTCCTAGAGGACGAGGGCAAAAGGGGTGGAGCGACAAGAGGGGGATAGGTTTTTCCATGCGTATGGATTTTATCCCTGTGTTCCCTACCCACCACGGAGTACAACAAGGAGACTCCTCTCTGGGCTACCAGGGTTGACACGGGAATATAGCTGAAACATGCAGGGTTGTTTAAGCAGGGTAGCCCCAACGCCGTCGACCAGCGGGAAGGAACCCTTGCGCGCCCCCTCACCCTGGAGTTCAGTCGCAGACCTAGTACGAGCCTTTTGGTCGGGGGTGGGTTAGCCCCCGATCGGCTGTCTAGAAGAGGGCGAGGCCAAAGCAAGCGTATTGGCACTCATCCTTCTAGGTGTGCATGATTCCTCAACTCACCAGGACACCCATTCCCTCCGACACGGGTCGCCGTGCACAGCGAACACATGGGTGAGCGCCAGTAAAAAAGATAAGGCTCAGAGAAGGGCAGTAAAGAAGATAAAAGCGATAAAAGAGAAAAACTAGGAATATAGGAGAAAAGAAAAGTAATACTTGAGAGCCTTCTCTGTATCCCACCGTCAGGACTTCAACGGCAACATGTACCCTTCTAGACAGAACCATGAAAATACATAAATTTAATAGCGTTGCCAATATAAGGCCTGAGACTTGGTTGTGTGTCTGCGCAAGCTGACTCGTTTCACAAATCTGTTTCTGGTGTTCCTTCCATTCAAACTTTCGCTTCCTCCGCAATTTAACACTCTCCCATCACGGTGCACTGCGAGGCGGCTCTACGAGACTGAGCTTCACTTGACACCACCTTCGTCTGCGGTTCAGACGCTGAAGCGAACTTCCTCAGACACTTTCAAACAATTCTCTGACGCGGATAAAATTAGTCCTGCTTTATTAAGGCCTTTCTTTGTTGTCTTTTATTTTTCGGTTACGAGTAAAATGTATATGAAAATAATTAGAATCAAAGAAAAAAACTTCATACAGTGTAGCATTATAGGAGGAGGTGGAGGAGCTAGAGCTCTCGCCTTCTGTTGGGATACTGGTCCTGGAAGAATTTGCAGAGGTAGTGGACTAAGCGGGTCTGCGATAGGTTTTCTGGAGGAACTCCCGTCAATCCACCTCAACAGTTATCATAATCAATAATCATCCACTCGTCACATCCATTTACGTCATTCATCAACACTCATATCCCCTTGGTTCATGAAAGCTATTGATAGAGCGCGGGGTGCGGGCAGGAGAAAACTGTGGAACATGCGTCTAGAACAGCCTCCTCCAACAAAATGCCTAACAAATAGATAGATAAATCGATAACAAAACGTATAGGTTGCAACTTTTTATTTCTTTTTTTTTGGTTGGGGCTTTAGGGCTCGTCAATATCGAAGGTCGTTAGAGCCCATGCAAGTAGGGAAAAATGCAGTTTCGCACCATAGAGAAGAGCCGTAGTGACTCTTCCCTGTGTGTGGTACTCGCCAAATATCTCGACCATACCCACTAAAAACCCTCCTGAAATCAACAAATATCTAAATAGAAAGATGAAAGAAAAGAAAACAGAATACCAATACATTATATCACAAAAAAGGAAAACAATTTCTAAATATTATACTTTCTAATTACAGAAACGAACGATGAAAAGAAAGAAGACAGGAAAGATGAAAAAGGAATGCAAATTTTTAAAGCCTTCCGAGAACTTGTGGGAGGAGCCCCGATCTACTCATAAAATTCAATAGTTTATTAACATTAACCGTTTCATTTCCGAGAATTGTTGGTAAATCTGCTGCCAGACCAATTTTGTCTCCGTATACTGNCCGATCTACTCATAAAATTCAATAGTTTATTAACATTAACCGTTTCATTTCCGAGAATTGTTGGTAAATCTGCAGCCAGACCAATTTTGTCTCCGTATACTTNAATTGTTGGTAAATCTGCTGCCAGACCAATTTTGTCTCCGTATACTGGAGTATCTTCTGCAATCAGGCTGCATCAAAGATAGAAAAACAGCCCCTTAGTCGTCCCATCTTAAAATGCTCCTGATGATATTGTCGCGAATCGATGGTGAATCGATGGGTCGAAGCTAGGATTCTAGCATTGAAGGTGGGAACAGTACTCCAAGTTAGTCAAATCCCTGAGATTGTTTTCTTTATTTTTATTCTAATTTTTATAAAAACAATAATATTAATGATAATGATGAAAATCGTGATTTAATTTCTATATGTTAATAATATAGTACAAACGGTATTCAGGATCTAGACTGACTCGTTTGAAATGCACAAAAGCGTGCAAAAACATGGCGGCCTTGCGAGACGGTTTCGTGATTTATGCATCTCACCTTGGAAAAATTACTTTCTCAGATGTCCAGTGACCTATCAATAAATGTTATGTGAAAAATACTGCGGGAAATTTACTTCAAATCAAAGTAAACTTCCATCACATTCGAATTTCACCTTGAATTATAATTACAATTATTTCATTTAAATGGTTGGTGAGGAATGTTTCGCAAGTTGAAATCACAAATACAAGAAATACTTTGTTTATTTACTCCGATTTCAAATATTTTAATGATTCAACTCTACATATGTTAGTCCTACCTTAACGGTATTTGGATAAGTTCATCATACAACTAGCGTTCCAGTGGGAGTCCCACGGACAAGAATCCCCAAGAGCCGACGACGAGTAGCTCAGTGATGGCGCCTTGAGCGAAGTTTGGGACGACGAATGGGATCGATGCCTGTAACGGTGTTCTTTTTATACCTACTCTCGCAGAACCAGATTGGATGACCAGAGACAGTGCAATGGTTAAGGAGTGGAGGATCCGAAGGCAGAGTGGCGATCTCACAAAAGAAATGCTACCGTTTGCAGATTTGTAGTTGCAGTACAACGAGAGCTGTCAACTGGAACTGCGTCGGGGGGTTCCCCCGGGGGTTGCACAGAATACGCAGTGAAGGTGAAGTAAAGATTCAATGGAACGTGACAGTTGTCTAAAGACATGAGGAAATAACAGAAATTTAGGGTTGATTTGGAATAGTGAATAAAGCAATAAATGAATTTTACAAATGTCACATCCGTGATAATATTTTCCAATTATTCGAACTGAGGCGGATACATAACCGACATCGTCTAACTCAAATTAAGAGTAATTTTATTTCCTAGTTCACATTGCTAAAAATGTAAGATCTAATCTTAGATTAGTTATTTATCTTGCCTAGGAAAGACGAATAAAACAAAATTTGATCCGCAATATTAAGACATAGAGTTACCGAAAGGGCTCTCGTTGTTCACCGAAGTACAATAAGGAGTATCAGTACGCTACCACATTCGCCCTTTGGAATTCCTTCGGATGACTGCCATTTTACTACTGCGACGTCATAGAAGTAATGTGACTCAAATTTTGATGCATTCTTCCGCCGTAGGTGAGAAAATCTAGTCTCAGCCACAAAATGAGGGTAGTTCATTGTTACGTACGTGTAACATTTTAATAGTTATTTCTATTTGTACGAGTACTCGATCATTTCTTATGCGCGCTTTACGTTGTCCATTGTACATACTGTTTCGTGCGATACACACCAGACTGGAAGTAGATTGTGTGGAAATTTTCAAGCATGCTCTATTTATCAGTACGACTCGCACAAATTGACTACCTTTCCCAGCAGTTTTTCCGCTTACTAGTTACAGGTTCTGTGTTCTCTCGAGTCAATTTGCGTAGTAGTGTTTGACCTATTGCGGAGTTTTCAGGTTCGTTGAATTTCTTAAATAAATCATAGTTGAAAAAGTACTGTATTAAGTCAACCATTCGTATGTCAGTGAAATCTGTTTACATGTCCACAGAATTGGAAGCCAAGTTGAGATTAGTGGTATGTTGTGCTCCCCGCGGCATCGAGAGATAACTCACCCATTTCTCGTCTGATACCGAGTAAACCGCTTGCTTCAGAACGTCCTTTCTGTCTGCGAGGAGCAGATGACGTCAAGCGTGACGTCATCCACTTTACATCCATTTCCCGTACTGCAATTGGACTCAAATTGTCTGTAAAATGGACTGCATAGGGTTGGCTTTACAACTGCAGTCGAGTGTGATCAATATGAGGAACAAGTAACTGTCAGCGCTTACGTCTCAGCTCCAAACAATGCGGAAATTTCCCCCAAGAGCAAGTTAGGATAGGCTAACCCCCCGCATGGGAGCGTTTTCTATTTTTAATGACAATGATACACGTTGAGGACAGTAATTTTTCTTCTCGAAGAAGGCATGAGACTATCCCATCAATTCTGATTAAAGGAAACTGGGACAAAAATCCTTATCGCTAAGGGGTTAAAACCGAGACGACAGACAAAATTGCCGTAACATAGCGGGAACTTGAAAAAAAAATCAACCTTTTCATATCGGAATTTCGAAAAATCTTCTACAAACAACATTACATCAAAATTTCAAGTTCTTATCCTAAATATTTTTTCTCATGACAAATTTATAGCTTATAAATGGATTATTCACGAATTTTATCGTTGTATTAATTTTTTTGAAAATACTTAAAAAAGTTCCATGCTGTAAATACGCTCGGTGATTCAGATTCCACTTTATCCATGTGGATATACAATTGTTGAGATGGACCATTGCGAGTCAGCGGAGGGTTTTCTCTGGGGTCTCTTGTTTCTCCTGCCTGCTATTCATCATCTGCTTTGCACCCATTCCTTCGTTTTCTCTTCTATGGGAACACGTGCAAGTACGTGAGCACACAGTCAGAGAACGGACAGGTTCTCTTCCCCTCAACTAAGCCTCACGAAATGCGCTATACCATATCTCTCATAGGTAACTTTTCGTGAAGATCCCTTTCCTCCAGTAATTCTCAACCAATAACCATGTATTAGACAAAATTACAAACTTTATCATTTTCTAGTTCTTGAAAATATTGTAACCTTACATTTTAACTACGTACTGTTTATTCGTAATTTTTGAAATAAGTAAAAGTACGGAAATATTATGACGAAAGTACAGAAATTCAGAAGCCAACATGTTTTTAGGAAATGATTTAATAACCGTGAGCAATGCTGAGCAAAACAAGCTAGTATTTGTGTACAATTTCTTTAATGGTTTGTTTTAAAATATAAATTAAATTTGAATTGTGGTAAGTTCCAAGATTCCATCCCAGATGTCACTTCTCATGGCACAGTAAACAGCTTTGAAAAACTCAACGAAATAAAAATTGAAATAGTTGTTAGATCGAAGAAAGTAAATTACTTTTACTATTTACCTTGAAATACTGGAAGAATTGTATGCTATTTGCTATTTTCTCGATACAAAAACCCAAGACATAGGATAGGTACTCCCTTGTCAGTAAGGTAGCAAAATCTTTGCATGAGCCCACTAGTAGGTAATAAAAATAATTTTTAAAAATTGCATATTAAAATATCAAGGAAATTATTGATAAACACGTGAGACGAACTAATAATATAACACAAGTGTAGGCACTTTCTCTACAACAGTATGATCATAAAAATAAATTCGGGAAAATATTATAGAATACGTCGTGGACCACTTTTTCTTTTATCAAATTTAATGAGTAAAAAATATGATACAGAAGACTCTCTCTCTCTTTATACCTGTTCTCTATTAATATTGACTAATCTATTTCGCTCATTATGCATACCCAAAGAGACTAATATATATTCGACCATAGGAAAAAATGCCTCTTCCTCAGGACCCTCGATCGGAATTGTTGGGATGGTCCCTTCCTCGCTTCCGGAGAGTCAATTAGTTTATTGTCCTCCACGTGGTCATACGCACTTTGTACTATTTTTTTGACAATGAAATTATTAATTTGTTTGTTATAGATAATACTAGCTTTCCACTCTCAAAATTGCTGGTGTAAAATTAACATTTTTTAGAACTATTCTTTCTACATTTTCATTAATCTAAGAAAAAACTCCTATTCGAGTTTCGAAAATAATCGATTGATGATGTATTTGGAACCACCCTCAAGAACAAGTGTGTTAAATCTGTCTCGTCGCTCTACGTCTCACACCAAAAGAAATGCTCTTGAAATTTAAATAATTAAAACGCATGTCGATTTCATCTATATTGAACTTCAAGGCATACTTTATTAAAAACAATATTTAAAACATTACAAGTTTAAAAAATCTTCAATAGAAAATAATAGTTTATTCTTTTGGAATTTGTTTCGCTGAAATAAATGTGTTATTCATCAAAATATTTTGTTTTATTCACATTGAAAAATAACATCAATTGAAGTACATATACTTCTAGAATATAATAATTTATATACAAATATAAATGTCCGTGGACTGCTAGTTTTAAGGGAATGGTTCTTAAAAATCCGCTGTGCATTTGAGAAACGGTTCGAGATTTCTCTCCGTCGACGCGTGAATCGTAAGCGCCGCAACCAATATCTCTCGACCGCTGAGGAGAATCCACTCATTCACTCCGTAAGCAGCTTACAGCGTCTGAGCGCTCGTAGAATGGCTGAGGCGAGATGAATGCGCTGTTAAATGGTGTTAGCGACTGCCACCAGAGGCGCTGAGAGGATATTCGTTTTGCATTCGCTTTGCTGGCGCTGCTTCTTGCTCTCCCTCTGCTTCGAGACTCGAGAAAGAGAGAGATGAAATGTCTTGGAAACTGATTTTAATGCTTCTGTCCACTCCAATAAGAAAATACTGGGTACTACTTCACCTGGGTAATTGAGGATGGAGAGGTAAAATTACGCTATCGAGTACATAAACAATCAAGTCTGGAACACATTTAAGCATCAATTATACTTATTTATAAATTCTAATTATAATTAGTTTGCTGAAATATTAAATCAGTTTCTGCCTTAGGGTCCTTGATCGGAATTGACGGGATGGTCCCTTGCTTGTTTTCGGAGAATAAATTAGTTTGTCCTCCACATGGTGTTTTAGCAATATATTTATTTGTTTATATTAATTGTAGATAGTACATTTTTTCATTGTATGTATTTCCTTTGTACGATGCACAAGTAGTAGAATCTGTCATTATACAGTTGTTATAGTCATAACAGTTCATTATATCTCACCCTAACTGAATTGTTGTAAATTACTGTTTCAGAGCGACGAAGGTGGCTCAGGGACTAGCACGTTTGCTTACCACCTAATTACTGCGGGTTGAATTCCCGGTGGTGTCAGAAAAAATTTGTAGCTTTTCTCTTCTATGACCTTCCTTCGTCTATCCACATCCTACTACTAGTATCACTAACTCTCACTTTATTCATTAACTTCTACCAACGCTTCCGCGTGGGCCAAGTTGTTAGTAAACCTAACCTAACCGGTCCACCTACCTCTTACCTTCTATCGCCTCGTGTAGATAAGTTTCAATATCAGGCTTCATTTCCCAATGACGAATATCAGAATAAAAAAACTAAACCATGACACATACTTTCTCATATACGTTTCTCTGTCTGCAAAATTGAGTGAGAAAAAATTTCATGTGAAAAAAGGTCATTTCTGGCGAGTCATCCTCTATATTTCGGTCCTCTTCCAGTGCTCTCTTCATGCTCAGAGTCGCTAGATGAACTTTTATTTGAAATTGGAAAGTAAAATAAATATTCAGAATATTGTTTCAAAACACAAAGCAACATATCAGTCTTAAAAACATTGTATAAATGTTATGTAAATGTAATTTCGTTTTAGTCAAAAATTGATGTATTTGTGTATCTGCAGTGCGTTTGCTGTCCTATGTATTTTATTACTATCACATCTTTTATCTCAGTTTATGAAAAGTGTATTCTACGTTTGCTTGGTTCATTTACACTGCTAAATATTATTCAAGCTTCTTGAAGTAATAAACTAATGTGAAGGTGTAGCAGGCAGAAATTATTTTCCTGCGTCTATTCCAAACTTTTAAGCGAAACACCGCTGATGCGGTTGTAATGCAGACTAATTTTACTTTACATACAGAAAATTTAAGCGAAATCGTTGGAGCCGTTTTTTTTAGAAACATTCAAAACAGTACTTTGACCTTCATGTGAAAGTAGATAGAACAAAATAGAGCACGTGCATCGACAACAAGTAAATTCTACCGTAAATACGAAGTGCGAATTAAATTGATTCATCCGTTTACTTAGAATCGATGTACACAGACAGACGGACGGATGTTATGCCAAAAACCACTTTTTCAGAATCAGAGATCGCCAAAACGGATATTTCCATCGAAATCTCGCTTTCGAATTTTTTTTTCACCATTAAGAAACTTTCTATATACTATGTATATGAGAAAGAAATCGCAATGAGCCAGTATTGGTGTGAAAAATATAAATACAGAATGAGGTCGATGTAGACTGTATATCAAAGATGAATAAGAATTTTAGGTTCTCTTATTCTCAGACTTGTTCAACACGAAACTATTTCCTTGTATTGAATACGTTGATCAGAATACTTCAGAGGTAAAAAACATTTTAGCAGAGATTGGTTTCAGGCCACGGAACACTGCGCCACACAGTTGCTCGGATGGGGTGCGTGTTCTTAGGTATTAATACTTATGGCAATTATTATTACATAAATATAGTTTTGATTGTGCACACCTATGTCAAGAGCTACATACTTTCATTATTGTTTGAGTATAATGAACATTCTTAAATGGATTAAATTTTACGTCTCTCACTCTCTGATTGCCTATACAATCTATTAATATTCCATTCGATGTACAAATATATTAAAGAATATCATTATAAGATATAAAACTGTCGAAACATTGTTGTCCTCAAACATTGTGGATATGAGATTTCAACCTTCAAGTGATCATGAAATAAATCAGTTTTGTATCTTATAATGATATTCTTTAATATATTTGCACATCGAATGGAATATTAATTTCAAAATGGTGTCTTAAAGTTGCAAGATAACAGTTTTATTACGTAACAATTAAAACTAGCGGTTGTCGTAGAACTCACTTCAAAGGAAAAGTACATCAAATTCTGATTAGATCTAAACTTTCAAATTATGAAATTATAAAAATTTGAAGAAAAAAAAATTGGTAAGAAAATTAATTGCAAATATTTTTATTTTGAAAATATTATCAAATCTAAAAAACAATATTATAGAGAGTTGTTGGGTTTTAAAAATATTTAATAGAGTTTGTTTGATCCTCTATTTCGTGCAATGTCAATTATTTATCAAAATCTAGGGTATGAAGAAGATAATTACATCATTTTTCCAAACATCGCACAAAAATTAAATAAATAATGAGAGACTTCCGACATTTCATGGAGGAATAATACATAAATCGTGGAAAGAGCTCACAACGTTCCGACTTGGATTTAAGACGTCGTCAGGTGATCAAAAAATAACAAATTATAACAAGAAACATAACAGAACAACTGAGCAGGATATTAATTAGATTATATAATGGACGTTAATTGCAGTAGAAATTGCAGAAACATGTTTTCTTTCTTTTCTAGCAACGAGAGCCTTCGAGTTCAGCTTTAACAAGTGGCCGTGCAGAGCGCGCTAGTGAGCTGAAAGCGATCCCACGGAAGGCAATGGTCGTGCGGTGCTCACGCGTCCATTCATTAGAGCTCTCAAGTGGTCTATCGATAACGGAAAAGGAAGTCGATAGAAAGAACAAACGAACAGCGCTTGTAATAAAAGAGTAACGCGATGCCGTGAACTGTGAACTGGAGAGCTTCTCCCTCGACGGGCGATCAAAAGGAATTTCATATCTACCAGGGGAGTTACAAAAATATTTCAAGAGAAGAGAACGGTGCTCTTTTGCTCTATTATGTAGTGCTTTCATTCAACGAACTAGGAATACTATTTTTTACTTTAATTTTATTTGGAACATACAGACTGTAAATGGTATATTAAAAGTTATGGAAACATAATTCGAAGCAGTATTAGGGATCCGGACAGGTGGATTTTCGAGTCTGACGCCCGTAGTAAGTAGTAAATATACTTTTAGAACAGATTTGATATACATAAATAAGGTTATTTACTTATTATTATACAGTTTGAATATTTATTAATGAATTGTGTTTTTGTTTCTCTTATTAATATCTATTATTATAAGGTACAACGTAGTCTACACATATTTTCATATAATTTGAACTTACAATATTTCCTAAAACTGACAATTGTAGAAAAGACCTTTTTTTCATTTTAATTGATTTATATAACCCGGTTTGTAGACCTTTTGGCCATTGCTTGGGCTTCATCTATGTCTTGTTGAATCTAGATGTTATATCTGTGTTCATTTTCTTCTCGTATCTCTCTTGAGTTCCACTGAGAGGAAGTGGGGAACCCCCTACTATCTAGCTGTACAATTTCTTCAGATCCACTATTCTATTGACATTCTGCAAATGTCCTATATATTTCCTCCTGTGCAATATATTGTGCCCAATTCTCATCACTAATATTCTACTTATTCAGAAAATTTTAGAATATTATTAAATTTGAGATTTTTATTTTTTTCGTCTCTTTTTCTTTTACCCCCTAGGCAATTGCCTATGCCTAAATCCGTCTCTGGGTCCGGAGGAAGAATTATGCGAACTTTAAAAGAAAAGAAAATGGAGTATTGTAAGAGTACGTAAACACTGCCAAGATGGTGAAAACTCGGAGGAGTCAAATGAAAAACCTGAGGATGTGATTGAGAAATATGGAACACAGTCGACAGTCTAGAGCGAATAGTTCATGACGATTCGGAGAAGGGTCTCCAAATATTTAACTGTGGAAAGGCATCAGAACCTGATGTTATAGCCTCTGAGATTATTTAATATCGTGGAGATACAGGGTTTTTTTTGTGGGGCTTTACGGCTCATGTCGACATCAAAGGTCATTAGAGCCCTAAAATTCACTACAGGTAGGGAAAATGCAGTTACGCACTAGGGAGAGCCAACATGACTCTTCCCGCGTGAGGGACTCGTCGAATGGCTCAACCGTACCCACTAAAAACCCTCCTGATCTACAACATACCGAAACATATCTCACAACATACATCAAATGGAGGGGGGGGGGCTAAAATGAGAGGAATGAAGAAAATGAAAGATACCCTAGCCCTAATGGTGTCGGGATCGAAAAGAACAAGAGGTGACCAAGGGAGGTCACGAAAGAGAAAGGAAGGAGCCTGGCACAAGTAAGTGGAAGTAATGCCAGACTCAGCTCGGGGCCCCGTGTTCGCCAAACACGTACTTACTAGATGTAAGTCCCCTGGGGGGGGATACAGGTAAAGAAGGGTCAACCCTTATATCAAAAAATGTACGGGAAAAGGAGAAAATACCAAACCATGAGAAAACAATATAACTACACTCATCCATAAAAAGAAAAATATGGTAAAGTATAAAAACTACAGAACTATTACCCCAGTATCATGTGCAAGCAAAGAATTCTCTAGAATGCTTTAAAGTAAATCTAGAATATATGTTGAAATCGAATTCGAAGAATATTAAGGGGATCTTCAACCCTTTTGATACACTCAAGATCATATATACGCAATCAGAACATCTATTGGCAAATCTCTGAGTCGAGGTAAGGATATGATACTATTAATTACATTTTAATTAATAACAATGAAGTTTTTTTATGAAGAAATTAATGTAAACCGTGGTTGACTTCGCTAGTTAGATGCAATGGCTTACCATTAGCATGTATGCCGATGAAGTAGATGGCGTACAGGAAGAAACCAGAGAACATGATTTTCCAGAAGTTCCGGTGACCTCTATAAAAATATTTTTAAAGCTAATGAAGGGTTTCGACAACAGTTTAAAAATATCCATATCATTAATAGATTTAGAAATTAATTTATTTTCAAAAATAAATTATTTTCTTACAAATATTAAATAATATTTGTATTTCTTAAATGTCTCATCGAGTGTTTTTTTAAGCTAAGATACATATAAGTTCATAGTAATGCATCCACTTCATAAATTTCAGAATTTCAGAGTATTTAATTATCTGTCCACAACATAACTGCAAACCGATACGATAAAATTGCGGAATTGCGGTCCCCGATAAGACATAGTTGTTTGTGAGTATTGATCATCATGCGTCATTTGCGCTGACCTAGCATACTAGCATTGTCGTAAGTATGACATACCAGAATTTCGTGAACAGTGAGACATACCTAGAAATTTATTTTTCGGAATTCTGTACTCTGTTCGTTATAATGTTTATCAAACATAATTAAATAGAATAATTTCAATATTTTGAATTTTTAGAAATTGGAATAAAATAATTCACGTTAAAAAATATTTTGAGGTGTTCCAAAGTAAGACATTACTGTAAATGAAATCAAACTAAATTCTTAAGTTTGCTTCTGATCTAACTTTTCGTTGATTAGTTATCGAAAGAAGAAAATGGCTCACATGCATAACACATAGTAAATACACCGTGCAACATTGCGAAATTTTGATAATATTCTCTCTTAGACTTTATTCGCAGAGATCTGAATAAAACACGAAAAAAGAAATCGATTTCATTATCACTTCACGTCCTACATCAAACTGTCCTTTACGTAAATCAAGATACATGCGCGCGAAGAAACTCGATTCATCTGAACATTAGGTGTATTAAAAATCTCATATCACTCAATTTGTGAAGAATAACCAAAGAAAGGGAGTGAACATAAAGGCGTAATGTAATTTTGTAAATGTACTTTCCTGTAAACGACTGTAAATGTAATTTTGTAATGTAGTTTTCAAATATTAAGTGAAGAAGTCATTATAACCTTATTGTTAGAAACTTATAAGTAGAAGCGATACATTGTTGATGTGTATTGTTGCTCTGAGAACGTTTTTCTCTCACAAAACTTTATTTTTGTGGTTCACTTGACATGTATTACTTTTTTACGTTCCATCTATGACGCCATTAAATGAATGTCAAACATGGCTAACTGAAACGTTCGCTGCCTGTGGCAACAAATCACGTCCAAATACGATTACGATTATCCACTATATTTGTTTACGAATACATCCCCTATGTATAACAATCACTGTTCATAATTTATAAGGAGAAACAATAAATATTTTACATATGTATGTAATTTGAATCTTTTCCAAATGTTGACTCAGTACACAACCCCTGGACGTGGAGTCTCGAATATCGGCTGGTAATACCCAACTCTTCCGACAATTCAGGATCGTTGTTAACCATATATTTCCCATAGCATCTATATTTTCCGATTGTAGGATATAACTTTTTCATAATACAATGTGTTATATCTGTAAGTCTATCTTAAAGTTTCACAAAGATTCTGTCTCCCTCCTCCTTTAATTTTTTTTGTGGGACTTTACCAGTCGCCGACATCAAAGGTCATTCGAGCCCTAAAATTCAGTACAGGTAGGGAAAATGCAGTTACGCACTAAGGAGAGCCTACATGACTCTCCCCGCGTGTGGGGCTCGCCGAATGACTCGACCATACCCACTAAAAACCCTCCTGAATTACAATATAACAAAAACATTTTCTTTAAAAAAAACGTGGGAGACAGGAAAATTCCTAAAATAGTATAAAAAATTAAAAACAAAGAAGAAAGAAAATTTGGTAAATTCCTTTAAAATTCGCTTTTGTTTTCGAAATTGAATACTCATTCAAATGGATATGCTACCGGCAAAGTAAAAAAAAACAAGCAATGTTCACAATGCCTATGCAATGAAAACAATGCTTGAAACTATTAAGTAACGTAGAAATAAGTAAAACCAACAGTGTATTTCAACGAATGCTGTGACGTCAAAAACTAGAAAGAAGTCGGCAAAAATTCTGTTCCTACCTTAGTCACCGGTGTGGGGTCACGTTGACAACAGAAATTACTATGTATGAACGTTTTGTGTAATCAACAGATACAACAGATGTAAGAGAAAATTTTGCATTTTTTGCAATTAATACAGAACAATCCAAACCTTAAAAATACAAATAAAGTACGTTTAAGCATATTTATTCGTCAAAATGCTTCGTCAGATTCTCGAAAACGCTTCGCAGATCGACATCAATTAATGAACAATGATAACTTACGAATTAGATTAAATGCACTCATCAATGATTTAGAAGTTTATTATATTAATTTGTGTTACACTAATTTTGTAGGGTAAATCTACGACATGAGTGTAATGGGTGTGCTAGTGGGCTGACCACTCGCCTGACAAAAAACACGCAAAGAAATAGAGTACAGGAAACGTCTAATTTCATTCTCTAATAAATATTTTTCTTTGAAACACGAGTGTGTCCTGCAAGAAGAAGAAACTTTAAAAAACGTGATTTTTTGTAGTTCTTCGATTCATTTTCATGTTTTCTGAAAATTTTCGAAATGGAAAAATAAAAAATAATAACCACCATCTTAAAATCCGTAAAGGAACAAAGTTTCAGATATTTTCCACAACTTTCAGACAAAATTTTCGAAAATGCTTGAGTACATATTCAACGTCCTCTACCGAGCCTGCATTTCACCTGAGAGAAAAGAGATCGGATGCAAGATATAGTAAATTGTGTCTTGTTCTTTTTTTTTTTTTTCAAATAAATATTTTCTCTGTTTGGTACACAGTTTTCGTATAACACATAAAGAAGAGCGCGATTTTTTGGATTTTTTTTAGTTTATTTCATTGAATTTATTTTCAGGCCGTTACAAATTCGTAATCAGGGCCCTCAAAATCTCCACCAAGAAATCATCACTTCTCTAAAACTTTCCGGGTAAAACACCCAATGACTAGACCATAAACCAAGTTTGTTTCGTTACTAAACTGTGAATGGAGCAATGATTGGAAATGTTCGACTGACGAAAACAGTAGAGAAAAATGTTTTGAGAACAGTATTTTATCTTTCGGGAAGACTCGTGAATAATTCTTGTAGGTTTTGAATGAGGTTGAGTATTGAGTTAGAGGACTGCTCGAACCCATCCATATGATATTGCGATTGATCGCAGATGGATTCAGTCCACTGGGGACTGAGTCGTATCGGGGGCACATTGCGGCTGAAACATTTCTGCAACCTTTGAATACGAAACGGGAAAAAGGAGAGATCGAGAATACGAAATCATCATTCCACATCCGAAGAGCTCTGTGGCGTTAAAATACGTGTAATATGCGATTGGTCTTCATGTCGGACAATGGGGCGAAAGTTGGAAAAGGATGTAAAGGATTCGAGGAAGGTATTGGTAAGTGTGGTAGTTGAAGATCAAATATGAACAGTACTTTAAGTAACAAGCAGTCTACAAAAATCCTGATTGTGTACAAAAGAAATCCAAACATCAAGTCATGGCAAGGAAGGAAAACGCACTGAATCCTCCATGTTCAATTTTACGAACTAGAGTATTATATAAATGTCTTCTAGTTCGCAAAAATTAGAGAGAGCGTTTTTAACCTGAGGGTTCTTTTCTAATCGATGATAAGTATCGAGATATGTATTTGGGCGTGCCTTTGCAGAAAATACAATTGTAGTATTAGCTCGTCGATTGTTCCTTGCTGAATGTGATTTCATACAAATATTTTAAATCAAATGTAATTTTTTTTCTTCTCTAAATATATTGCGTATACTCCAGCGTGTCTACGAAAAAAAAAAAAAAAGTTAAAATGATTTTTCTGAAAAACGTCAACCTTTTCATGTAAATAGCACAAAAACCTGACGTTTTTATGCAAACTTTGTATTGGTTAAAATTTTCAGTACATGAAAGTTGTTCCGGGATCAGTGGTCACCGTCTCTAGAGTAATACACAAAAAATATTCTTGATCGGTCACATGCATGGTTAACACTCTCCTCCTCCTGTTTGAAACTCGGGTTGACATTAAATAATTAATGCACATTATTCGCTCAGTAAATAATATGGCGTAAATAAATGTATATTCCCAGACAAATAAAACCGATTCATATTCAGAAAATAAAAATTCTTCAGTGGTACGAATAGCAATCTCAACTTCAGTACTGGTATTAAGTAGAAAGCCATCAATTGCAACAACTTGTTAGGGTTAGCAGCATCCTAGGTCAATAATATGTCATGTACGAAGTTTTACGATGAAAAGAAAACACAATTGAAGTTGAAAAATAAGGGTACTCTTTGAGTTGACTAAAGCTCTTCGCGCAGTTGCCAACGCCCCGTGGTTTATTACGAACACAACTCTGCACCAGGACCTGGACATTCCGACCATCAAAGAAGAAATAGCAAGATTCAGCAATAAATACATAACTAGGCTCAACTTTCACCCGAACTTCCTCGCCCTAAATCTACTCGACAACAGTGAACATACAAGACTCCTCAAACGCCGCCACCCTTTTGATTAAGCTTTCAGATGTTGAGAGCGGCACCTCTTAGAGCTGTGTTTTTATTTTTTAATATGTTTATTTTTGCCTTCATAATTCGAAGTGTCACTATTGAATGACTACTTTTCTTCCTTTACTGTTTTGTACTTACCAAACGATTTGCCAAATATTCTTGTCAGAATAAATTGCAAATAAAAAATTATGTTCTAAAAAACAACAACTTTGTGTTGAGGTGAGAATAGAAACGGCGAATAGGTCCCTGCACTCCTCTCTACACAGAAGAACACTTCTTGTTCTTCATCGGTCTTCATTTCGAGTAGCGAACGCGCGCATAATCACACGGTCTCCGCTATTAATTAGCCCAAAATGAGACAGACGCCTGTGCAAGTAGCACGTTCGCGGTACGCGTGCTAATGCGCGCGTCGGAAAACTCATTACTGCGGCAGCTGAGCCAGTCACGCGACGCGACACCACCTCCTCCAAATTCGTTTTCGCTCGTTCGCACACACGCAGGATTGTTGTTAACGACGTCGCATATGCAATGCACTCCGCGTAATATCTGTGTTTTATCTAGCCTTTACTAGATAATTACACGAGGTTGCGCTCGCGAGTAATGGAGGATGTCGGTGCTTAGACTGAATTTTTTTGATTTTGAGGTTATGATGATGACATTTGCTGAAGATTTTATTATTTGATTGGGATTACGCTGAAATGTTAAATCCACCTCTACCTTAGGGACCTTAATCGGAATTAATGGGATGGTCTCTAGCTCGCTTCTGGAGAGTAAATTGTTGTCCGCTACGTGGTCATACGTAGTTTGAAACTGCTTTTTTGACAATAAATTTATTAAGTAAAATGTCTTTCTGGTTTGCTAGCAACTCGACCCGTCTGTTTCCACGACGTAAACACTGAGGGCGCTCGCCGCAGATGCGGACGAAACGTCTGTCAAGAAAGAAGAAATAACGACACGGCTTTCAAACCCGAAAGGCATTTTATTTAATGAAACTGGCCGTGACTAGCCGGAGTAATATTAGAGGCAGAATAAATTTCAATTACATTTTTCTCAAGATTTTTCAGTATTAATGTACCCTTTTATTTGACAACCTCTGAACGAAAAAGTTTCAAGACTTTTAGATCACAGCAAAGATTGTTGTTATTTTTGTGAACTAGAATGTTTGAAATATAAACATTCATAATGATATTATAACAGTTGTTGTAATCAAAAGTTATTTTTCATTTATAAAATTAATAGTTTATTCTTTTATTACTATTTCACTGTAAAAAAATAAAAAATATGTTAATACACAATTTAGAAAAAGGTAGGTACTACATGAAAATAAATGGTATAAAGAAATTTAAGAAGGAATGTTTTAAAATACTGAACATGAAGTGAGACAAGTTGAAAAAGGTTATCTTCGAAACTGAAGGAACAGTATTTATTTAAAATAAAATGAGCATTTTCACTAACGTCCCCCTTAAATCCATCAGACGAGTAACAGTTTTTTTATGTGCAAAAGAAAGACAGAACGATGCTTTCAATAATATTAACATATTGAAAAATTTGAGTATTTTTAGAGTTTGAAAGTGAAGAAGTAAAATATCGTCGCGCTATCTTGTTTCTAAATGGTAGTTTTCAAAAGATCCCTTTATCTGCTGCCATCCTTTAAAAATTGTCAGAAATAAGGTATTATTAAAAAAGAAAATTCTGGATATGGGATATATTGTAAACCAAACATTTCAACTATTAACTTTGTTTTCTAAATTGCTTTTAATTACTAAATCAAATTATTCGTGTCCTTCGTTCTCGACTAATGAGTATTTGGAAGACAGAAGAAGATCACTGTATAATAATAATAAACAAATACACAATATCCCTATTCAACTGTTCGCCGTTGTGACGATGTTCATGAAACTTAAAACTAATAGGGATTATGAAACATTATTATGGAATAAGCAGTTGCCTCTAAAATATGGCAAACAAATGTACTAGCAGACCAATGTTGTGGGTTACGAGATATAAGTTTGTTTTTTCAAGCATTGTAATGGACTTGGGAAGTCAATTGTGACAAAAAATTTACAAGTTTTATACAATTAAACACTCTTAACATTTTCCTTTATAACTATTTGTGCAAATTACGTAGTCGGGTTTACAAGTAAATATTTACATTCGTATGATCTTCCTTGAGCAAATGAAAGGTGAACGTGTATAAACCGTAAAATAATATTACAATCTTTTTAGGAGATAATTCGATAGTTTAAACTTTATTGAGTAAATTGTGATGATAATAAGATTTGAATGAATTTTTTTTTTCCAAAATAAGATGTAGTTTTGTGGATAACTTATGTTTTTACGCTAATGTAAACAACTGTAACATTTTCGTTCCTATGAAGTACTGCGAGAAAGAATATTTTTATTTACTGGAATACTTTTTTGTTTCTATCGTAATACCTTTATTATCCGAAGACTCGGTTCGAGCATTTGTAATAAATATTCCCTTTCACTACGCTGGCCATGAAGCGTTCTAGAGTTGGAAAGCGCCTCAGGTTATCCTCGAACAGATAAGTACCGTAACATTGACGTCACGTACTCACGTATTTTTAATGTTTGAGATGAATTTTTAAACTACTTCAGTAAATGAAGTAAAAAATCCCCGAAAATTGGTTCGACGACCTACATATCTTTACTGAAGTTTTTAGGAGAGAGTTGTTTACACATCAAAAATATAAAGATGGACTTTGGAAATGGTGCAATTCATCGAAAAATATAAAATGCCACGACAAATCTATTTATAAGATTAATACCACTTTCTCGTTTACTTCTTCAAAGATAAAAAAACATAGTAGAAATCACAATTAGTGTACCGAAAGTAAGAAATGATGAGTTGTCTATTCCAAGCGCCATCGACTATGATTTATTATTACATACACCACTTTAGAAATTACCTGTGAACTCTGAAGAGATGTTTTTTTCTCGATTCAACACGCAACGATCTGTACAGTACTTAAAATATATTTACGCACTACATCCCATCCTGACCCGGGTTTTTTCAGGTTTTCCTTTTGGTAGAGGCAGATTGTATATATAGACCCTGTAAGCTCTTTCCCTAGGCACGGTCGTCCATCATAACAATTTATCTCGGATTTAGAGTTATTTTAATAGTTCCGATTTATAAAAAGTATTTTCGGAATAATCTATAGCTTGATAATACGATGTATTTGTGAAATATTTTTTTCTGCTTTATTAAAATACAAAATAGTTGGTATTCTGTTAATAATATAAACGTACCTAACCAATTTTATTCTTATATTAGGAGTGTGAAGCTGAAATGTTAAATCCGCCTCTGCCTTAGGGCCCTTGCTGGGAATTGCTGGGATGGTCCCTTGGTTGCTTCCGGAGAGTCACTTAATTTATCATCCTCCGCGTGGTCATATACAGTTGTAACGGCTTTTTTGAAAAATGAAATTATTATTAATATTTACTAAATATGTTTATTAATTAATAATCCACCGTGTTTTAAATCATGTGAGGTGAAAGTGAAAACCTAAAATAAGTCAGAGAAAGGGAATGTGGGAAATGCATTAAATACGAAACTAAAAGTGGCAGAGAGCAAACACTGAAGAAATTCCATTCAAAAAGTCTCTGATAAATTATTAAGACAAACCTTCGTCGTCCACAGCGTATTACAACATTGGGAATCACGAGGCATTCACTCATAAATTATATGAGCGGACAACCGTCTGTAATGCCGAACGCGGTTCTTTGAGCACGGCCGCTCCACCCGAAGGTAGGCAGTCCATAGCTTTTCGCTGGCGTTCCCTACCCTCCTCCCCATCCACTGCACAGTTCCACCCCTTCGTTGCATCCCCCACTCACCAGGGCGGCCCCGCACCTCAGCACTTAAAGCGGAACAACGAATGACGCAACGCGGAAAAATACTACGATTCGACTGATACGATGGTTCCTCTCACGTAATAATACTTTCCCATCACTCCTCGTTCACTTCAACTTCTGATAATACTGAATTAATAAATATAAGACAAAGTCACTTTCATGTAAGTCTGTCTGCAAACCTGTTACTTCTCTTAAAACTCGATTTTTAAGTGATTTTCGTGATTCTTTTTTAAAATCTTGATATGTTCTCTGGCAAGGTATTAGTCTATATTTTTTTACCTTAGGTATCGCAATTACGATAATAGACAATCAAATCAGGGGGGGAAATCAGCCTAAACGTTGACAACAATGAAAGGGTTTTTTTTNCCATGCAAGTAGGGAAAAATGCAGTTTCGCACCATAGAGAAGAGCCGTAGTGACTCTTCCCCGTGTGTGGGACTCGCCGAATATCTCGACCAAACCCACTAAAAAACCCTCCTGAAATCAACAAGTATCTAAATAGAAAGATGAAAGAAAAAAGGAGTTACCTAATACATTATATCATAGAAAAAGGAAAAAAAATTCTAAATATTATATTTTCTAATTACAGAAACGAAGGATGAAAGGAAAGAAGATAGGAAAGATGAAAAAGGAATGCAAATTTTAAACCCTTCCGAGAACTTGTAATATTAGGGAGTTTTTGCATAGCGGACCCGGGAGCTATCGTATACGCTATCCACATGCAAGGTGCTTCTGCGCATGCTCACAAGTTAGTGGTACACCAACTCTTCTAGCGTAGTACCTTACAACGTCTCTGCGTAGGATGTTAGTGATATGTGAGCGAGGTCACGGCAGATTGTGGTCTGGATTTGAGGTTATGTTCATATCTGAGAGGGTATGCGAGAGATTTGTGTGTCATAAGAGCACATATTGGTATACTCTCAGTACAATTTAATTGTGTACGCTTGCTTACAAATATTTATATTAGGTTTACAATTTTTCTTATCATTTGATTCGAAGGTACGCTATGCAAATTGCATCGATTGCACCATGTACGTTACGCGGTTAGCGTCATCAACCTAACGTATACGCTAGGAAGCGTGTACTTTATGCAAAATCTCTCTATTGTCCTTCTCAAAGAGTTCTACGAAAACGTCGCGACAGCGCACGCCTCTTCACAAAGTTTAACCTAAATTACTGAAAAACGGGATTTAAAAATAGAGGTGACTTCAACTTAAGAGAGTAATTCAAGTAGATAAGAGTAAGTCTTCGTCACATGCATTCTGTGTCTTGAGCATTTAAGAAAGAAGAAAACTATCTGTAAATCATAAAATTTGGACGAATAGTTTAGAATTTACGAGCAGACGCCGCCGTCGTCGTGTGTTGCCTCGGAAGAACCCGTCAAGCGCTCAACCGACCCGCTACCCGGCGTAAGATACTTCACGTGATGCAAACATTTTAGACTTGCAATTTTTGACTATTCTATAGTATAAAGAAGAGTTCAAGTTCAACATAACAAGAAAAAACGAGCGAAGCAGGTGCAAGTTCTTAGTATATCATAACATGTATCACAATGTTCTTAGTTTAAACATAGACGTCAATTAGACTAGCTTTCGCACTGTGGGTTCTGTTACGGTACGGTTTACCTTTCGCTATAGTTTAGTGTAGACAAAAAAGGAATGTTTACGTAAAAAGTCACATGGTGTTTGTGAAATACAATTACTGTTCTTAAAAAGACCCATCATCCTAAATCAACCCTTTGAAATTGGAAATTTCAAAATATATATAATTAGTGAGGTTTTACTATAAAACAGCAATATCCCATCAGCGTTTCACATTTTTATAACTTTGAGTTTTTTTCTGCGTTGATGGATGAGTCAGTGAGTAGTTACCGGGGGCAACGATGGTGAAATATATATATGAAAATGGTCTGAGGAGATTTTTTCCGAAATCTAAGGCATGTACACGGAAGGGTGATAACATCACGATCGACCAAGGTTTATTGAGTGCAACCATCACACCTTTACAAAATCATTACAAAACATTCCTACGCTATACGATTCCATCTTCACTAAGTTCCTGATCATTCTATTAATTTGTCATCATTTACGATTGATGTAAACCACTTTGAAAACACGACCAATTTAATATAATCTAGTCAAGTATAAGTTCTAATATAGACTTGTAAAATGATAAAAAATTCGCGGTGTCGAAGGGAAACGAGTCGAGTGGAATTGAATGTTTTATGTAAAAGTACTAATGTTAATTATTATAATCATATTTTATATTATAACACCCCTCAGAAGATAATAATAATAATAAATTTATTGTCAAAAAACAGTACAAACTGCGTATGGCCACGTGGAGGGAAAAAAAAACTAATTTACTCTCCGGAAGCAAGCAAGGGACCATCCCATCAATTCCGATCAAGGGCCCTAAGGCAGAGGCGCATTCAAAAAATTCAGCAAAAATTCCTAGATAAGATAAAAAGTTAGCTGCGAGTTATAATACTAATAGAATGTCAATATGTTTGTAATTTTAAGCAAAAAATTACATGTAAGTTATTATCGAACTATAGATTATTCTGAGTATAGTGCTTAAAAATTGAAATAACACTAAATTCACGATTTATTGTTACAATAGACCCGCCCCTAGACAAAGCCTAGAGAACCTGTATGATAAATCCGCCTCTACCCGAAGGAAAACCGGAGAAAAACCCGGGCCAGGATGGGGCTACAGAATTTATGTACACAAACGTGCCAATGTTGAGTACACATAAAACTAAATTAATATGAGCCATAAGACAACACAATCATGCAAGAAAATAGTTTTTGAAATTGTTATAAGTTGTTTAAAAAGTACTACAGCAATGGCGTGATAAAGCACAAGACGAATTTAACTTTTGTTAAAATCAATAAATTCTTTTACAGTGTAGAAGCACTGGTGCAGGAGGTAGTTTTTAACCGCGGATTTGAAGATATTCAATTTCATAATATCTTTTATATTCTTGGGCAGGGAATTATATAGAACGATTCCCGAATGGTATGGTCCCTTTTGGCAAAGAGTGGTTGACACTCTAGGGCGATGAATATTACTACTATTGCGTGTATAGTGTTCGTGAACGAGACTGTTTCGTATAAAGCAAGGGTGGCACTTCAGTAATTCGGACTTAACAAACACGACTGTTTCATAAATATAAATGCAGGGAAGTGTTAATATATTTAATTCCTTGAATAAAGGTTTACAAGAGTTTCGGGGGTGAGATTTACAAATTATCCGAACTATCCTCTTCTGAATTCTGAAAGTTTGAATACTCTGACCGGAATTACCCCAGAAGGTAATGCCGTAACGTAAATGGGAGTAAACGTTTGCAAAATATACGCAACGGGAAATACGTGGACTAACTGCGTTAACTAAGATACATTCTCTATTAACATTGTATTGATTATTATGAATGCTACATTAGCACTAATTATAATTACTATAGTCATTTAAATAAAAAATATGAATGAAATGAAAATTTGGCGGTTACATTAAAAAGATCCCGAGGAATCATTGATTTTGTTTAAAATATGTAAAGTAACATCCAATTGGGTTTCAATGAAGTTGTATTCGATGAACCATTTGATGATTATGTAGAAATGAAGTGTTGGTAATAATTTCTCACAAACATAACATCTTGCTTCCAATATGTGAAAATTTTCAAAACTGAAATATGAATAACAGAGAGAAAATGAAATGATATATCAATACCTTCCACACAAATATTTTACTTAAGTGAACTTCATATTTATTTTGAAAATTGCGTAAATTTCACGATATATCGCAGGAGTTACCATTTATGGAGGATTGCGTCGTTCCGAGTATCCTCAGAAAGGAATGAACCCGAATAAAATTATAGATTGCATTAAAACTACGTTCCTATTCTTTCATGAAGGAATAATTAATCAGAGTTGTCAAACTCAATATCCCGTAGTTATTTAACAATTGATTTGTTCCTATCGATTCCAACAGGAAATAAGTGTAACGTTTGTGAATCGTCGCGTTGTCCCAGTCAACCGGATGAGAGATGTCTTCAACTCCATATTGCTCACATGCTCCTGTTTTCCTGAACTTCACCTCTATGGCTAAAACATATAGTATTACGTACATTGTTTTAGACATACAGATTATGCAACACGAGATTTAGAAAATATTTATGGTAATTTTCAAATAAGAATCAGCCATTTTGAGTAACATAAATAGTGCACAAAATACAAAACAAAAACAAAAAACAGTGTAATTACTTTAAAAATATTTAAAGAATCTAATAACTACAACTTAACAATTAACAATATCATTAATTTATCTACACAAAATTTAACAATAATCTAAATATTTCTGTATTAGCGAAGAAATCCAAGAAGAATAGAATTTAAAATTCAATAAAGGCTTAGCGAATCTGAGCCGTAAAGTTATTGAAATATTACTTCCCACGCAGTCTATTGTCTCATAAGTAGAAATTAAAATTTTCTATACACTGTGTAGAAGCCCTGTATCGACATCAAGCCAGTTAAGACTTTAAATAAATAAATAGTTCATTATTAAGAGATCACAAACAAACTGCTGTGACCTCATTGAAGACAATAAACTAATTAATTTCTAATACTTTGAAATAAACTAATAAACACAGTGCGTTCACGATCTTCTTTTTTCTTCTCGGGTTACATCAATCTCTGAGTAAAGTTACACAACTTTGAATATAGGAGTGGATCACGGATCACCATAAACACACTGAACTGGATCACCATAAACCCAATAATAAAATAAATAATTAAAAACTTACGACCTTTTATGGACTTTGAATAATATTTATATTTTCTGTGAAGAGCTCACTACGTTTCGGCTTGGATTTAAGTCGTCGTCAGGTGATCAACTAATAACAAATTATAAAACTAAACATAACAACAGGACAAATGAACAAGATATAAGTTTAGACATTTTGTGCCTGGAGACCTCGAATTTTTCATTCTCGCCTTGTATTATCCACATCCATGTGAAACACTTAAACGTTTCATCTNCTATATTTAACACTTTGCTTGCAGCTGTTCAGTGAGCCTAGGTAATGTTGCATAGAACTCGAAGCACAGAAGCTTCTAGAAGGTTCCATCATGGAGTATGTAGTTTATCGATATATATCGATGTGTCGCATAGATCGACTACATGATCGATGCGAATCACCACTTGAATGGCGGTGGCTTTAAATGGTAGTACATATTAAATGCACAAATAACAACAAATAGAAATAAATAATTAATAACAAATAGGTAATTGTTAATAATGATTTCTACAAACTATTGGTTTGTAACACATCTCACTTTAATAAATTGCAGATGAATTCGAATCGGAGAATTTACGCGGTCAGTTCATCGTATCGTTCTCTGGAAGTTGTCATAACATTTGTAGTCGAGGAGAAGATATTTATTTTTTACACGTTTAGGTTATATTTTTTCTTGGGTTATGATATACGTATCTAATTAGTTTATTGTCCTCCACGTGGTCATACGCAATTTATACTGCTTTTTTGAAAATAATTTTTTTTATTTATTTATTTAGTAATGAACCGTTCTCAAATAAAATAGAATAGAATTACGCATTTTAATACATACAAATATTTCTTGTTTTATAGTAAAGACAAGCAGAATCCCGTTGCCTGGGATTTGTAAAGAAACTTGAAACAATAATTTCCGAACATTAAATTTTTAAACAATTCACAGATAAAACATAAAAAATAACAAAATATTTGCTACATAGTTAAACAAACATAAATAAAATTACGATAACTTTGAAAGAAAAAGTAATACTGTGAATAGTTCACCCAATAGAGGGTTTTGAAACACATATCAAGCGATCTTGATATTTTAGGTCATTTTTACATTTGTTAATTTTAAAAACTCAATCACACAAAAATACTCTTAGTTTTCAGTATTGTATGCTCGTATGTGCTTTATTGGGAATTGTTTTAAAATCCAGACAGAAGGAAAATACATTTTACACAGTGGAAAACAAAGCTCACAATTAAGATCTCACAATTCTTTA
This sequence comes from Laupala kohalensis, assembly GCA_002313205.1. Taxonomy (NCBI): domain Eukaryota; kingdom Metazoa; phylum Arthropoda; class Insecta; order Orthoptera; family Trigonidiidae; genus Laupala; species Laupala kohalensis. The sequence goes on along the minus strand of NNCF01125986.1, from coordinate 967,146 downwards.
GGTTATGACTTGAAAACAATGTTCTTCACAGACTCCATATAATTCTACTTGTACGATTCGGTCAATTAGATTTCACGTTCAGTGGATTGTGCACCTCACGTAACGCAATATGGCGGGCACATTAGTAAGCTTCACATTCAACAATCATATGAGAGATTAGCAACCCATTTACATTGTTTTTTTTATGTATTGTAATTCATCAATGTTAACCGTACTTTGCATATTAGTTTCAATAATCCATAAGAAGAGTCCTTTGAAATTTCAATTAATTTCATAGATTACTTTTTTGTGAATTTCCATACCACAGAATTCTCTTTTATTTATACAGATTCAGTCGTTCACTTTTCTCTCATCCGTATAGAAATACTACGGGAGAGAATCACCTAAGCGTCATGTGAGAGGGTCGCAGAACGGAAGAAGACAAGGGCTGGAGAACTCATCCGATTGGATTCAACTCGAATTTCTGGATTTCGAGCAAAGACGTTAAAATTCCCTCTATCGCTTCGATTGCTCCAAAAGAAAATGGTCCTCGCCAATGATTAGAGAGAGGGGTTTTAATTCAACAAGTACAAATATCTGCAGTTATTTAACAAAATATTTCTGTGGATTTTATCTTTGTTGTCTAAATTGATTTCAGATTGAAAGTCACGCATGGCGAGTGACAATGGGATGTTTTGAACACTCGTCTCATTAACGCAGAATTTCGTTTATAATCCGTGAATTTCACGGCGCATGCACGCGCAGCTCTGGAATGTCAATTAAGAGGCTTAGGATTTTCTAAAAGCTCTGTAGGTTTGTGGGAAGTAATAAATGTATCATAATGGCACTCATTGGTAGTTTTACTTCTTATACAATTTTATCTTCGTATTCGAAACTAGAGCTCAAAACGTTAGAATGTGATATCCTCGTCAATGAACAATAGTATTTTATGTGAATCTATATGTACATCTATATAAAGAATTACGACAAATCATATAACATTGGTAAAATTTAAAAAAAATAATATTCAGATCCCTGATACCATAGTTGCAACTTACCGTCGACAATAATACAAACTAAATTACTCAATATGTTAATGATAATTTATAAGTCTTTCAATTTTTTAGTTCCTTGTACATTTTTTATGAATTTCATATGTCATTGAGTAAGGAAATTTAAAATCGGCATGTTTCGCGTAACGGGAACAGTTAAAAAACGCAAGTCACAAGATGACTCAAATTAGCCAACAACTCGTTAAAAATGTGGACAACTCATCGGTAAGTGTTCTGTTACGTACATCAAATAAATTGCGATTACAATGTTCTTTGAGACCAACAAGTTTCAATTTTCCCTTCCCACGGTCAATTTTCTTTCTATTTGGAGATGAATACTATAGTACAATTAAAAGTTAAACCAAAGAATTAATATTTATTTCAAGTCCTGAAGATAAACTTTAATAATGATTGAGTTCACTTTTACTCGAATCCTCCGCATTATACTTTATCAAATACAAAGTCGACATTAGAACAAATAGTACATGACCGTTCCTGGAGGCGTTGTTAACTTCTTGAATAAGCGTTTATTTGAAAGCTTTTAATTGTCGTTTAGGGTACAATATTAGGAAGAAATTTATTCACTTCCATGTTCCTAGGAACCTACTACACACAATTTATTTTCTCATTAACTTTCTCCTAGGAGAGTACGTTCGTTTTCTAACCCAGGTTAGAAGAAATCGTAAATTCAATGAAAAAACGAAAAAACGAAAGAAAAAAATCATTTCATTACATTCTTTTTCTCCACATTCAACAATCATTCGTTGAGTCAATTTGTTAACAATACGCAGAAAATATAATAAATACGAAACATCTGTAAAAATAATTCATTACATGATTTTAAAAAACTGCTTACAAAACGACAGTACACTAAAATCATGTAGGTTATATTAATAGGTGATTCTCTGATATAAACAAACATACATGAACAAAAAATTCGTGTGTATTTGTTTTCTCATATTCTTAGAGCACATAAAATATTGAAATAGAGAAAATTTTCGGTTGCCAGACCTTAATCTAAATTTTGCTTTGAATCTTCCTCATACCGAAAATTCGTTTTCAGAGTACGTTGCCCGGTAAGCATCTTGATTGTCTTAATGAATCATCGTTATTTATGTTTCGTATTCATCATATTTTCCACTTATTGTTATTGTATGGACTCCAGAATATTTGAAAGAAATGAAGAGAAACTTCGTATGATGGTCGCTGGAGATTTCGATTATCTCTCAAAATTTATTTAAAGGATTTTGTATATTCGAAGTAAATGTGCCTGTGCGAATATTTTCTCTCGTAGGAAAAGGAAAGAAAATTCAGAGAGAATAAATGTATGAAACAGTTCAATAAAAATGATTTTTCTATGATAATTCACCTTTGATTCGAGGATATGCGATAATAAAAAAATCTTACACTAAAGAAAAAAGATCGCAACAACCCAAGAATTGTCTAAGAACATTTGTAACAAAATAACAGATTAGGTCAAAATAGCGAGTAAGAATAAAACAGGATTAAACCTTAGTTTGTTTTTGCATATAATGTTGGAAGAGCGCTACCTGGGTGATAATTTACTACGAAGCAATAGAAGACACCTACAAAGTAAATACTAAGGTGACTTCGTGTGCAAATATGGCAACATGTGTGTTGCGTATATTTCATTCGTGTACCCTACACGTGGAGATATGTTATAACTTTCAGTCACGTGAAAATGGCAATCGAACTCGGGACTTCTGCATTGTTCGCAAGGGTGTTAACCACAACACCACCCGTTCGCCTTCTACACCTGTAAGGCATTTCCTCCCAGATCTAATGCGTGTGCTGATGGTGCTGTTAACTTAAGCTAGTTTATACTCAGAGTAAAATAAATATACTTTGAATTTCTGTTTAAATTCTCAAAGTCGAAAGAGAACAAGAAGCGTCTGAATTGCCTTCGTGTCACTTTGACTTCACCTCGTGTCAGCCGCTCAAGGATTCTCTGACAGGAGTGATTTTTCGAGATATGTTCAGTGAATGTTTTCTGCATGTCGTAAACAGCATATTCAGCATGAAGCATGTAAGATCAATAATTTGACTTCAAAATAACATTTATTAAATGTATCTTGCGTAAATTATTCTCTCTACATAATTGAGTTATCGTCGAACTGTATCGTAGACTTGTCGAGTAGCAGTGTCTTCATTCTCGTTAATTTTAAGATTTTTGTTTCAATAAAGTTTCTTTTTCCCTCTCGTATCTTCCAAATTGTTTTTCGTGAATGCTGTTATTTGTTAGTGTTGGTGTACTTTTCATAAAAATATTCTTATAACTATTAAAAAGGAGAGCTTATTTCAACTTATCAGCACACATGTTATTTATCAATAAAATATATTTTTTGGTCGGGAATTATTTATTCCAGATAATCCCTCATAACACTAAAATGGTTTACGTTACAAGTATGTTCATGCGTTAATTTAAAAAACATATTTTTTTAATCTAGACATTTCAATAATGGTTTCTACCCTAAAGAAAATTACTGTTAACTCATTCTTATTCCTTTTGAAGTTAGGAAAAATAAAAGTAAATATGAACAAAATAATGGTTAAGTTTAACATTAAATTTCCTTAAAATTAAATCTATCTAAAAAATATGGAGATGAGTCTGGTAAAAAAGAAATGGAAGAATAATTACTCCGAGAGGAATGTTTGCAAAGAAAAGATAATTAAGAAGACAGATTCATTTAGACTGACGGGTGACGTGTGTGAGGCAATGAAAAGAAATCTGCTTTCGTTCGCTGCGTATAAAGAAGACTTCTAGACACACTGTTGAAACGAGTCATTCTTCTGAGCTGCGCGGTGGACGTTTTGAAAAGATTTCACGGAATGAACATTTCGCTTTAGGGAAGACACTGCAAGTATCCTTACATTCATTATAGCTTAGCACCTGGCGAACGGCGCACGTGTACAGTTAGTGAAAGTGCGAGATGAACATCACAGAACTCTCCGTGTAGACCCTAATACATATTCGAATTCAACGAAGTCCAGGTATGTTACAAAACTTAGTTTCATTTATAAATTATTCATACCTTTATTTAAATATTTATATCAAAGCTTATTTAAGCTTCCGTCATGTATTTCAATTAAATTTTTTTTTTTTTTTTTTTTCATTTCGTAGAATATATCAAGCAGATCAATTATAACAAGCCAATGAACCAAAAACCTCTCAATGCAATGAAAAATAATCATCTTTTTCGATAGATGAAGTAATCGGTCCGTGATATTAACTCCGTAAAAATCAAATGAAAATACAAATATGTAAATTCGAGGAAAGCAATAAATTCGACGTGAGTACATGATTCGATGGTGCGCATCATTTTTTTTTTTGTGTGGGACTTTAGGACTTGTCAACATCGAGGTCATTAGAGCCCTTAGAACTTGTACAAGTANATGCAGTTACGCACTAGGGAGAGCCAACATGACTCTCCCCGCGTGTGGGACTCGCCGAATGACTCAGCCATACCCACTAAAAACCCTCCTGAATTACAACTCAAAACTCAAATCCCAACATATCTCAAGACTTTACTAAAAACATTTTTTTAAAAAGAAGAGGAAAGAGGAAAATGAAAGATACCCGAGCGTCGGGATCGAGAAGAACAAGAGGTGACCAAGGGAGGTCAGAAAGGAGAAAGGAAGGAGCCTCGCACAAGTAAGTGGGAGTAATGCCAGACTCAGCTCGGGGCCCCGTGTTTGCCAAACATGTACTTACTGGATGTAAATCCCCTGGGGGAGGTGCGCATCAAGAATGAAAGAAAAAATCAGAGGGGGAAGTTGCTTTTTTCACACGAAATTATTGTAAATGTATATACACTATAATGTTGATCCATACTAATATATAAATGAGTAACGCGAGAATGTGTCTGTTTGATACTTGACCACAACGAAACTACGGAATCGATCGTGATGAAATTTGGCAAGGATATACTTCAGATATCCAGGATGAACATAGACTAACTTTCATACTTCAATTATGTAAAAAGATATAAAATGATTTTTGACATTAATGGCCATAAATGTAGAAACAAATCCTCTATATTCGCTCACGCTACATTAATGGTAAGAGATAGGTAACACCTATGACTGGCAATATTGTTTGTCTCCAAGAGCTCTACAAAAAATCCGCAAAAACATGTCTATCTACAAGTTTAACCTAAATTTTCGATAAAACGTGATTACAAATAGAAATGTAAAAATACTTCAATTTAAGAGAGTAATTTTGGAAGTAAAAAATCAATCATCATCAAATTAATGGATTATTTGTTGTTGTTTTTTTTTGCATTTAACAAAGATACAGGAAGTCTTGAAATTGTACAATTTCGACAATTAGTTTAGATTTTACAATAATTTTAACGAAATAGTGCAACCGCGTCTTTGCCTCGGAAGCGTAAAATTGACCGGGTGCGGATCCTGCGAGATGGCGTACGAGATAGCTTAGTCAAGTTCTGTATTAAATTTGTATTATTATGAATTTGAAAAATTAGGAAGTTATACATGTTTTAAAAAAATGTGTAAATTAAAGTACTTTGATATTACATTATAGATAGATTTCTTTTTCTAGAGTAAAAGATGATAAGTCTCAGAAAAATTCGGGTGATGTGGGGTAATCAGCTAATTGTTCATCTACTAGAATGAAAGTTGACTTTTTATTTACTGATGTTGAAGCAATTGTAGTGCCGCGTAAAAAACAGGGGCACTCATATTACGATTTGACGAGTGGAAAAATCAGCGACGTTGAGACAGAACCCGTCCCCGAAGCAATAATCAACGTTGTGCTCATTGAAACGTATTTTATAAACGTACGAGTGATAATATGTGAGACATGCACTCACATTATTTTAAATAAAAACATTCTTTAGGATATAATATTCACTTCCTGATTTCATTTATACTAAACCCTCGCAATCTCCAACTATTGACAAGAATCAATATAAAGAATTATTACTTGAAAAGTTTTAATGTGCAATGTTGAAATGCAAGGAAAAGAACATTCAAAGTATCTCATTTCCCGAAAGTTTTATCAGACAAGAGCCATTACTGGACGTCGCGGCCTGGAGAATATACTACATCTACTAATACTATCTGACGAGGAAAGTTTAGATAACAAAACTAGTCAGACGTCGCTGGACTAAAGTAGAAAACGTGCTCAGAAACTCAGAACACAACATATACGCAATCAGAACCATTCTAGTGTGCATTGCGTACGTCGAATTGAAGAGGATTAAAAAAAATAATTCTATTAATATTGTATAGATATTTCATATATTTTGCCTCTGAAAGAAAATGCGCCACAAGAAGAAAACTGTTTCATATTCGTATTTTACAAATAAAATTGCCCCTACCTATTCCGCATATCTCCGATGCCTGAGACACCAAACTTATCGGGAACTTTAGGAAGGGAAAGAAGCCTATTCATTGAATTTCACTCTAATTTTATGGAGACGTATCCATTTGATACACATTACGATTATTTGTCACATCCTGAACAAATAAATGTCTTGACTCCCGAATCATGCTGAGTATTTTAAAATTTCTTTAAAATATTGTATTTTCATCATCTTGTTTTCGAATCACCATCAAATTTATTTTATGCAAAAACTCCATCTTACTTCGTTTATGAATTGCATCGAATTATATTGATCAATGCCGTCAAGGAATAATGATAATTATCAAAATATTAATGCAAATATTATTATTCTTTCTTTAATTTTTCATTAAGAAAACAAAACATTTTTGTAATATTTTTTACGTATTATTTACTTAAATGTGATCTTTATTTTTATATTACAATATTTCTATTTACTATTTCTATCCTAAAATAATCGACAATTAAATTCTCTCTATCAATCTCAGTTATTGAAACATGAAAAATGATTGCAATTAGTGATAAATATTTGAATAGTTTATACTAAAAAAGGAAAGCGACGCATAACAAAATGGAGAACAAGAAGTTTCTTTACTTCTTCTTTTCTATCACATCCTATACCACGAAATCTTGAGCATTAACACGTTATTTCAAAAAGATTTGGACACATTAAGGACAAAGATTTGCTTCATATTTCCGCAATAGACACACAATCAATTCAACCTGCTCTGCAATATTTATACAATAATAAGATACACAGGTACATAAAAATTATAAAAAACTGGTCTGTTCCAAAGACTTCCTATGTATAATTAGATGTTTTGACGCGCAGAGTTCGAATCCCGGGCCAGAATTGCTACATCACCCTGCATTGTTTAAAATCGCAAAAACCGATATTAAATACAAAAAATACAGATGGTTTTAGAACATTTCAATGATAAAATAACAAATATTTTTACACGACAGGGTAATTCATTCATTTATTCGTCATCCAAATAAAGCTACATCTACATAACACGACGCGTTTGAACATCTATCAACATTAGAGTCCTTACGTAGAAGGATAACACTAGTAAACGCGAGAAAACACTATCCAGTCTCCTGAAGTAATTACGTCTGGAATTTTCAGAGCTCTGAAACACGCGCTTCGCTAGATTATACTGAGAACTGAGAACTCTTCTGGGTTTTATATTGTGACTTTAGTGGCATACGTGTTTTCATTAAAATGCATACGAGGTCAGAGAAAACACGCCGTTGTGACACAAACGAAAAACCTTCTGAGCAAAGGTATTTTGTAAATCAAAAATACACCGTAGATATGAAATATAGAACTCCTCCCTCTTTTCTGCATATTTGAAAAATACACTAATATCCGTTACTAATGAGTTACATATTATTTCAATATACTTTTCAAATACTTTTATTTTCTTTAAGGTTAAGCATATGAAATTATTAGAATTCAGTGAAGAGATTGCGAGAAACACAAGTAAAAGCACAGAAAACGAATATTCCCGTGAAATAAGAAGTAAATCACTAGTTGTTACTTTATACTTTTGAAAAATCGACACATTTACTGAATTATTAAAATTGCTTTGTGTTTATGGACGACGCAAGAGAAGAGCAGCCGATCCCAGGGTTCCACTCGCTGGGAAACGCGCAGGTCACGTTTTTCGCTTCCGAGGCAAGACACAACGGCGAAAGCGCGGCTGCACCATTTCATTAAAACGCTTTTAAAATCTAAACCATTCGTTCAAATTTTACGGTTTCAATATGTTTTTTTTTTTTGTGGGGCTTTAGGGCTCGTCAACATCAAAGGTCATTAGAGCCCTTAAAACTTGTACAGGAAGGGAAAATGCAGTTACGCACTAGGGAGAGCCAACATGACTCTCCCCGCGTGTGGGACTCGCCGAATGACTCAGCCATACCCACTAAAAACCCTCCTGAATTACAACTCAAAACTCAAATCCCGCCATATCTCAAGACTTTACTAAATAACATTATTTAAAAAAAAGAAGAAGAAGAGGAAAGAAGAAAATGAAAGATACCCTAGCCCTAATAGCGTCGGGATCGAAAAGAACAAGAGGTGACCAAGGAAGGTCAGAAANGCACAAGTAAGTGGAAGTAATGACAGACTCAGCTCGGGGCCCCGTGTTCGCCAAACACGTACTTACTAGATGTAAGCCCCCTGGGGGGTTTTTAATTTTCGTTAAATGCACAAAACGAAGTATTAAATTTTATGAAAAATGATTTTTTTTCCTCCTTGAATTATACTCTTAAATTGAAGTATTTTAACACTACTATTTTTAATAACGTTTTTTCGATAATGTAGGTAAACCTTAGAAGATAGATATAAGCGGTCCCAGACGTTTTGTATAACAATAGTACCATAAGTAATTGTCGCCTAACTCTAACACCTTAGACGGCGAAGGCGAATATTCCTCTTTTCTCCCGATTTCATCGACATTTATGATCAAAATCATTTTCTATCTTTCTTTTCATACATATAAAAAGTGAAAGTTCTCCTACGTTGATCCTGAGCATCATAGCCGTTGATCCTGAGCATCATTCCTACAGCCTTGCCAAGTTCTATCACGATCAGTTTGGTGGTTTAGTCGCGATTAAGTAACAAACAGACACACACTTTCGAGTTACGCATTCATATATTGGTATGCTGAATAATTGTGTGGCATATGAATGTGCAATAAATGAGAAATTTAATGCCGAATAATTGTTTCTTCTCTGCATTTACTCCTACGAATATAATTTAGAGATACCAAGAACATCAAATTATCTGTTGCCATTCTTGACACTACTGTGTACTTAATCTCCCTAGACCTATCCTCGTCCAATTTTTTTCCTGTTTTTCTATCGGCATGTTAAAAGTTGACGGATAGTCAGTAGCTTGCTTCCAGAGAGTAAATAGCTTATTATACTACACGTGGTCACACGCAGCCCTTAGTTACCTTTTTGGCCAAAAAATCTAGTTATAACTCTAGTTATACGAGCAATAATCGAAAGTTTAAATCAGTTATCTCAAAAACGTATTGTGGGATTTTGTCCAGATTAGATGTATAGGGTTTTTTATGTCTGGTATCAAATTGCGCAAGTGTCAATCTTGTAATTTATTGTAGGGCAATCATTGTAAGTTTAAATCAGCTTTCGTCTGTGAACGAATCACCGTTCCCTTCTGCCTGAGATACATCCATTTGGCGCTCATCTACAGGTCATGGCGTTTGACTGTTGTGTGGAATGCTTTACACTGATAACTATGAAATAACACATTTCCCAGTAGCACGGGTGCCAATTATAAGAAATAATAATTCATCGGTAAAATAATCGGTAAAACAAGAATTCATTTATTAAAAATTTACTTGAAAATCATTATTGACTAAATACAAGTGTTGCTATGTGCCTTAGTAAAATAATACTAAAAGTTTAAAAACAAATATATATGAATTTTCCTTAAAAAAAACTTTTTAACATAAATTTCATTAAATTAACAAATTACATTACCTTATCAAACTAGTTATGATAAAAAGTCTGCAAAACATTTACACAAATTTACTGGAAAATTATTTTTGTAAAGAATGATTCCGACCATAGCTCGGTCCCCTAATATTGGGTATTATTTGTTTAAATCGAGAGAAAACGACACAAATCCAGAACGACTGGATCTCTTCACCTGGTCCATAGACCCTTCTTCTCCGCCATGTCACACGCTCTATCATTCACTCAAATGAATGGAAATATATGTAGATATATGAATTTGTGAGACGCCGTTGAGCCGCCGACACGTACTCGTCCCCTGTTCTCCTCGTTGTGCTTTCAGAAGCACAATGCATTCCACCAATTGGAGGATGAAGCGCACAGCCTTCATCGGATGCATCAGACACTTCCGGTTCACAACGCCGTGTCGTCGACGTGTGGATTAAGCACGTGCTTCACGTCATGTAACTTTACTCGAAGGAAATGTTCACTCAAGAAGAAAAGATATCGTGTACGGGAACGCACTGNATATATATATATATATATATATATATATATATATATATATATATATATATATATATATATATGAGTATTGATAAGAGTACCTCGCGTTATGTTGGCAGTACTTTCGTACTTCTTTAAACTTAAATCCACCGCCAACATCTGCCACCAATTCAATTCACTTGCTCTTGTGGCGCTATTTCTGCATCGAGCGTGTGGATCGAATATTACTTATGTCTCGGTTGTTGTACGATTAATTTGTATTGTTTCACAGCAAATAGTCGCTTTTTCGACACCTTAATTTCGGATATTACCTAAGTTTGTAGAAGACGGCAATTCGTGTATAGGCAGACATATTGCATTACTTTTGGAGTTACATGACTGGGAGTATATATGCCAACAAATAACCGACATTTGTGTAACAGTAGCTGCACGAACCTCACATCTCCCTGAAACTAGATTTGGTCTCTGTCCTGCCGTTTCACGCCTTTACACGACGTGTAGCCAAGATATTATGAATAAAGAGAAATAACAGATATCACTTGAATAACGATCTGTAGCTGCTTTTTGACAACAAAAGTATTTATTTACTACACTATTCATGTCTTCAGTATTATTATACGTCACACTTGCTGTACAGGTTTCCTCTCCCTCCACGTCTCGGTCGAAAGCAAATAATTGTCGACGTCTTTCTGTGCGTCCAGAACAAAACAATTGTATACTTGCATAAGCCAATGTAAACGTTTGTTGTATATAAAATCAGACAAATAATTCGATGCACCATATGTAAAAAAAAAAGAAGAGTGATAGGAAATAATAATAATTAAATTACAACAATGAATTTACACGTAATATTTAACTTTAAACATCTCAATATTTCATATCTGCAGTCACTTCAGATTTCAAATATGCCAATGAAGAATGATTTGCATCCAAAGATTTAGTGCGGCGTACATGAAGGGTAGACGAACTATTGAAAGGTCCTTATTGCTTCATGGGGTTGCCACCTTGTTTCTTTTTTTTCGAGAGCACTCTATTGTTTCAAATGTCTGTCAGTCGGCGCTCCCCAAACTACTCCATCACTGTCTCGCTCGCTCCGCAGCCAACAGCGATGCGAATCTCGATGAAGTTCCACATCCCCCACTGTCCATCACAATCCAGCAACGACGCTTCACATGGACGCGTATTGATGACGCCGGAAGCTCACTCTGTCGACAATACGCGAGGCTCGCTTGATGTCCACGACTCTGTCAATGGAGGTGAATTATTCGTTTCTCAATGAAAGAACTACAGTCTGCATTGTTGTGTTACACATAAAACACTTGAATATCTTACAGTGTATGCTTGTTAGATTATTATTATGTGTGCATTATCTTCGTATTTACAAATATCTTGAATTTTAATTGCAATAGACGTGAGTCACTAAAACTACTAAAAATCAGAATCCGTCATTTTTTCTATCACTATTTATTGTGCATCCTTATGTATTCTTATTCAAAAAGAAACAAAACAAAATAAGATGAAATTTTTATAAAACAATTGATAATTACGATCTCTGTTGGAAAAATGATGATTTTATGACCTAACTGATGAATAAATAATATGTTGGTATATTGCAGTTAAAACCTGGGTTGGACTACTAGGAATAGAAGAAGATATTATACTCCTTAGAAGCATAAAAATGACCATTCCATTGATACGTATTATTCAAAATCTAAAAGTAATGTGAACTTGATAATAAAAATAAATAAATGATTTATGTGGATATGAATTTTAGAAAAAAAATTGTATTGGCGTTGTGGTTAAATTTTATTATAATACGTACGTTATTTGATTATATTCTTGATCTTTTCAATATTTATAATTAGGAATAGCTGAGGAGGTTAAATAATGTATAAATAAATCGATTTCGATGTAAGTGCCCAAAGGGGGACCGGAGAGAAACCTGGACAAGGATGGAGCTACGCACTTGTACAAACATTCCAATCTTGGATTCGGATAAAAACCACTATTGGATATAATAATAATAATAATAATAATATCCAACTCCTAATAGTTAACATAAGCATAATTACACCATAACATTACGCAAATGACATAAGATTGATTATAACCAGAAATTTTCTGCTAACCATGTATTGCTAATTCCTGACAACACAAGATCACATTCTGCTCATCACGTTCTACTTCATGTTTCACAAAATAGATTTAGATCTTGCACTTTACCTCTCTGTATATTGCACAATTTGAAGAAACACAGTAATCGTCATAATAGAGTAGAATAGCCTGCCAGAGGAGCTATCTCAACCACATTCAAAATTACCCTAAAATATATTTTAACAAAAAATATAATCTTCAATATGATGTTCCTCTTATGATATCAAATTAGTTTTTCTCAACTCCGAAAAGAAGATAAACTGTACGCTGTTAGGGAGCAAATTGATCATATCGCATGCTTTGGTTTAAAGGCACACGGGCTATAGGTGAATATCGTGTAGAATCGCTTAGCAGACGGCGTCGGAAAAATGCAGTTTTCGTGGTTCTTGTTCTTGTTAGTGTTGGCTATTTGAAACAAGCTTTCTCAATGCTAATCCTGCGTATAATAAACGACTATATTTAAATAAAGAGTTTTTTCTTTCTTTTTCTTTTAGTCAGTCATTCAGTTCTGCGTGTTTCATCTCATAGAATAAGTGTATTTAAGAATGTTATCTGATATTCTTCAAGAAATACATTTTCTGAAAAGCTTCATAAAATTTCAGCTTTTATTGAAAGTCGAGAGAATTCTTCTAATATGAGAAGCAGAAAACAGAATTATTGTGAATTTCATTAAATATCATTAATCAGTGATGCGACAATGAAAAATCAGATATTGCTAATCTACAAAACTGTAGAAGGATTCTATGTTACGATTTTTAAAGAACTGATTTTTACAACTATGACTATTTACATGACATGTCTTGGTATAAAATTATCCATCATAATCCATAAATGAAATCCATACTAATATATAAATGCGTAACGCGAAATGCTTGCTACTTGATTACGACTAAATCACTGAACCGGTTGCGAAGAAATTTGGCAAGGAGATAGTTTAATGTTCATCCTACGATTCTAAACTATTTTACTATTTTTCAAATGTGTGATGATAAAGATAGAAATGGTTCTTGACGATAAATGTTGATGTAATAAAAGAGAGAGGTATAATAGCCTACGCTGCCTAAAGGGTTAGATACAGGTGACAACTATGAATGGCAATATTGTTTCCCTCAAAGAAAGACCGCGACAGCATATGTCTATCTACAAAACTAACCTAAATTTTGGATTAAACGTTAGTAAAAATAGAAATGTTAGAATACTTCAATTTAAGAGAGTAATTTAAGATAGAAAAAACAATCATAGGTGAATTATTTGTTTTGTCCATTTAACAATGTTAAAAAATGTTATTAAGACGTAAAAGTTCGATGAATTGTTTAGATTTTAGAAGAATTTTAATGAAATTTCTTAAAAAAAAACAGTAAGTTTTTATTTTACAATATAGATAGATTTTACTTTTTCCTGGGTAAGAGAAGATTACTCTCAGAAAAATCCGGGGCAACACCGAGGCAACACTAGTATTGAAATATATTCAGCATTTAACATGAGAAAGAACGCTTATGAAGAACCAAATGAAACAAATGAGAAGTGTAAGAGAAAAAGTTTACTACTAGTAGTGGAATGAGAGACGATGCACAGCAGTGGAATGTACGCGGCGCAGAGCAGGTAATAGAGAATAGGAAGTAAACGCGGTTGTGCAAATTGGTATACGGAGCGGCGTGTTGCAGGCGAGGGAGAGGGAGAGGGAGAGGCGAGGAGAGAGATGTGTGGTGCAGACGAAGTGTTGCTCGTAAAGCTACGTTAGCCCCCGGCGGTGCAGCCAGCGAGCGGTGAAGGTGAATATTCTTTACGATGAAACTACACCCTTCGCTCCCTCACCCACGTCACCAACCCTTCGAGGAACATGCGCTCGCGTGGATCTCATAGCAGGTAAACGAATTAACGTTCTTCTTATTGCACTCTCTCATTTTCGCACCAGCCAAAATTGGATCGGGAATGAAAAATCTTATTTGTAATATTCGTAATTTTTTAAAAATATGTTATTCGTATTGGTTCAAATATTATTTCAATAATATTCACACCATAACAATAATTTTTGTATACTTCTTTGCTTACATGCCCGTTAGGGGCAGAGCAAAAATTACGTAATGTAAAAATTATCAGGCTTAATACTCAAACCCCACTTTTCGATAACGCTTCTGTAACGATACCTCTCACACATACACAATTATAAAGAAGCTCTAGTTTTACTTCCTCTCCCCAGTGATGAAATAATTTTGGAAAAAAATTCATACACTGACAATTTGCTTCTCATTGACCAATCCTCCCTGAACATGAGTTCATGGATACTTGTCGAATTTTAAGTTAGAAGTACACAACAACAAAAAATTATTCCAAAACTTTTGCTCCTTTAAAATTTGACCCAATCAAAACCATTCATTCCTCATGCGGTACCTCATGATGAACCTCGTGAAAGAGAGTGATGCAAACCGCAATACGGATGTGCATTGCGGTTAGCATTTGAGAGAGATTCACGATGAAGTATTTATTTTCTCCAATTAATCAATTAATACGAGTAAATATTCGAGTTCAAGGTTAAAAAGAATAAATTCCTGAACTAAAAATAATTGAAGCCAAGGGATGACACTCATAAAAATCACAACCTGAATAACAGTTTTACAGTTATGAGGTGATATTCAATTCTACATACCATATTAAGAACAATTATTTATCACATCATGTAATATTTCTGAATTAGTATAATACTCGCTGAATAGTGTAGGATATTTTAATGCATATGTCTTACAATTTGGTTGCCTTCATTAAAAAACCACCTCTCGGGTCCCAACAAAAATAGTTTAATCTCATTTTTTGAGATAGATCAGTTTAATGCCTCTGGTCACAAATGTATGAAAGTATTTTTGCATTTTAAAAAAACTTCCTCTCTTCTATACTGAATGATACTACGAATATTATCTATAGTTATTATACTTTTACCAATTTCAATATTACGCATAAAAAGGGAAACAGAAAATTAAACCAACCACCAGTCTTTTTTCACAGATGCTTTCTCCATACGGGATAACAAAATAAGAAAAAAACCCCTTAAGAAACACATACATAAAATCAAAAATAGGATGAAGTTAACAATAATGAATTCTCATTCAATTACTAAACATCACTTTCTTTACCGATCCTTCGTTCTCGCGTTCTCTTTACTGATCCTTCGTGTTACAAAAATTGATTATTTAACATAATTATTTGCTACAAACCATTGATATGTTTTATTACTTTCTTGACACAAACAGTAATTTGGAGAAAACACACTTTTAATATTTAATATATTTTCATAAGTAATGTGTATACTTAAGTAATAAATCAAATTCTGAAATAATAATTAATATTTATCGTTATTAATTTATAATTTAATGTAATATATTAATTAAGATATAAATAATAATTATAATTTAAAATTTAAAAATCAATTAAAATAAGTAAATATTTAATACTATAATATTTATGATAAAACATTTAATAAAAAAGTATTTATTTTCCATTTTAATAATTTGTTCAAGAAAACATAATTCGGGGAAAAGCTTCAATAACCTCCGTCAAAAACTTAGAATATAAATCCTTACGTCACAGATGTTATTCCTATAAAAAACTTGAACCTGGAAACTATCTCTTGTAGTCTTTCCAATTTTTTCGAAGAAAAGTCCTGAAATATAAAATCTTGAAAGGCGTTACGTTCTCTTTAAGACGTCGAAGCAAATAGCGAGAAAAAGATACGACCTTCGTAAAACGATATTTGCATTTTCCTACAAAACAAATGACCAGACGCGAGGCGAAGCGGCTTTTCGAATTTGTGCCGTTCATTCCGTGGTGAAATGTGAGAAATCAAAAGTGCGTCTCATGGAAGTAAGGATGAAGGACCAGCTTCCTTATAACTTCGGAGCGAGGTGACTTTAATACGATCCATCCTTATGTCCACTTTGAGAAGACATTTGCTCGAAGAAAACTTGGAAGTTTTCTATGAACATAGAACTCGTCATCCTTATTCGGAAATAATAAGGTATGACTTTTCTTTGACCTAATTTACACGGTCTGTATTTAGGTCAAATTGTTAGTTTGAGTTTCAAAAACTTCTAAGTGAGAATCGATACTGAACCTCTTCTTTAGTATAACAATAATAATTTATCATTAGTGAAGTGAAATTGCGATTCTGGAATCATAAAACATGCGAAAAAAACCATAAAAATTCTCTGAATAAATTACTTTCCTTTTTATTTACGTTATGAATTTATGGTTTAAAATTTATGGAATAGCAAAAAGTTAATATTTATGAATAATGATTGAAGAGTCGTAACACGTTGAAGTAGATATTTTAGTAAAGTACATGTTCCATAAAATCACCTAACTGATTGACCCTTATATTACTCGCATTAATTTTGGTTTTGTACAAATATTATCCCTTAAACCACTATTAATATATTATACTATGATATTTCACCCAAATCACACTAGTAAAATCTGAATTTAAAAAAATCACTTTTCAGTGTGCCCCTCCAACGCAATATTATCTCGAAAATTTCAAGTTTCCATTTTTAATAATTTTCTTTCTAAGTTGATGTACTCACCAGGTATTCAGGAACACCGTTTATAGGTATAGATTAATGGGACGTTTACATAATTCTATATTTATCCTTTATACGTGGTATTAAAATGGGAAACCCCACCAAACATTCTACAATCAGATATCTTACATGATTCGTTATCTAATTACAGATACATGAATGCATAATATGAGTACATTTATACCAACCGTTGGTATTCATTTGCGAGTTGTATGTAGCAAAATAAAGATAATTTCTCTTGTGTTAAATCTAAAATATAGTCCAGCACAGAAGTAGACCTCTGCGATATAATAAACCCTATTCATGGACACGAATCATGAACAAAGTTAATCTTGCTCTAATTTCCTATTCATGATCCCTTGTATAAAAACGTCACTCGCTGCGGCATCGCTGCGCGACGGCGACGCGAACTGTCCCTTGTGCGTGTTGACATTCCGTCGATTGAAGCCTCCGGGCCGCGCTGCGCAGGGCAGCCCCTGTTCGAAACTCTCTATTCGCCTCATAATTCAGATGATGCGCTCCACATTCACTAGACAGCAGCTGCGACAGGAGCAGTTTGCACAAGCTAGTAATTGCTGTTTAAGCCGCAATATTGAAAATGCTCCTGTGGGAATAAAACATTGTGTGGACTTCGCTGTTGCACTGGACAATTACTCCGTCGTACACCAAACCATAGAACTTCTAGAAATATTACTCTGTCCCGTTCCTCGCTAATAGTTATAATTTCACTTATTTAACTTCAGAGTACATAGCTTTACAAGCCTCTATAACTCAACATAAGTGCGGATCAAAATTTGGAATCCTCCTACTCCATAAATACGAATTGATACTTGTGTGATTTCCTGTCCATTAACAACTAGTTAAACCATAGGACTTATTTTATAATATCGTTTTCAGTCTCCATATTGCACAACTAAGGATATCTTGCGTTTAGGTCAAGTAATACACTTTTTTATGCCAGCGTTCGATATATTTAATATCCCCTTCAGGGTTACATTTTCTTTTTTGTGGGGCTTTAGGGCTCGTCAACATCGAGGGGTTACATTATCATCAACAATGATATTTTCATTATTAACTTATACAATAATCAACTCAAATCAACAAAAAAAATCAGGAATGTAACCGTAATTCATGTTTAATTTCTGTTCTTTAGTTGATATTAATTTTTTAATCCGTGAAGGTTGCTAGCAATGTGGCGTCACTAGTATGAGTAATGGGAGGGGGCGTGTACTTGGTAGCTTTCTTTAACTAGTTAGATCTTAGTCTGGCTAAGTGTTGCTTGCTGGTTTGAAGGATATGTGTAGATGTGGATAAATTTAGTGAAATGGGTGACTGAAAAATGAGGTTATTCCCACTGATTCCACATTTTCGTCCTTTTTTTACCATTGAATGAATCCAAGTCTGTTTTAACATAAATCAAGCCTATATGAACAGCAAATGAAAAATCCGTAAAAAGTACTCTCATAAAGATAATTATAGTGTTTCATACAGAAAGTTTGGACTCCATTCTATTGTTTTCAACCATGTTATTATTTTATTTTTCAAAAGAAGACCATTTTTGAGTCCAAAAACAGAAAATGCTACTTTTTTCAAAATTAATTTTCTAAAATACAATATCACGAATTTTGGCGATTGTTATTCGAAAAATATTCAAATGCATTGAATTTTCATTGGTAAAAATATGATTCATTTTTTTCATAATTGATAGAGATATGGTCAATTACATCGAGGTATTATATTTCCCGATTTATGTAGTTTTTCAGAATTCATGATTATTTTCTTATGAACTCTGTTGTCGCTGAATTGTGTCCAACATTTACGGTGCCCGGGTACTGGTGGCGCAGTACCAGTCCCCTGCTCGGGGTCGTGGGTTCGCCAAACCCATACTCAGTCGAAACTGAGCCCCCTGCGGGGTTTTTGTATATGATACGACAAACTTCCATATGCGATGGTTTCATATTTGAAATAAACTTTCCTTAAACGCTACATTTCTTTCAAGGAAAAATATCTTGGGAATATGGTCGTAAATGATCTTAATACAAACAGTTTCACTTTACCTGATATTTCTGTTCATGAAAGCAAACACACAATTGCAGTTTTAACTCACCTACTCGTGGAGGAGTGTTTGCCTCGTCAACGGTCTGGTGAAAAATTGTGGCCCCAGGTTCCATGTTTCCAGGTCGCATGTTTGAGTCCCGAGGTGTCGCAATTTTTAGCTGACCGTTGACGATGCAAACATTCCTCCACGAGTAGGTATTCGGATGTTGTGAGTTAAACCTGACATCCAACCCGTAGGTAAGGGAAAACCTGGTTTAACACACAACTGGTTGGCTTTTTAATAATGAAGTGCTTCCCATAATTTTAGTTAGATTAGTTCGTATTGAAACTTTTGACTTAACAGTTTTCAGAAGTGGGATGAAAATAAAAGAAGCAAATTAGTCAGATCTTCTGAAGATTCGCTCCCAAAATCTTACACGACTAGAGCGCGAATGTGGTGAAGTGTTCGGGAGGGAGAAAACTGCTGTCCCATGGAAATGAGACAAAGAACATCAAAGGAATACTCGACTCGGACAATGGGACGAATCAGCAGACAAAGAAATTGAATTGCTTTGAAGCATTTCAATAACACGAAGGAACTGGCTACAAACAAACGTAATATTAATCGAATAATAAAGGAAGATGCAGCAATTAAAGAATGTGACAACAACATTAACAGTGATGGAGGTTATTCTCTCAGACACTGAGCCTGAGGCTGGACACTGTTACGTTTGATTCACAACCACTAGCGAATTGTCGCTTTGCTTCCTCATGGGGTTGATGAATTCTTTTTCCATTTGACTGCGTTTAATCATGAAGTGTACATCACGATGTGTGGATTATAAAAGTTCTTGTAACATTTATTGTTTTATAAAATTTGCATTGTTTTATAACGTTTCTGTTAATATCTATCAGTCAGGTGAAAATTGTGACGAGTCTGGAATCGAACCCGGGACACCTGCTTCAATCGCAGGGATGTTAACCACTATACCTCTCGCCTTCCACATTTGCACACCATATCCATCCAGAACTACACCCCCTCGATCAATGCGGGTTCGATTCCAGACTCGTCACAATTTTCATCTGACAAGTTGTATCTTCTTCGTGTAGAGTACACGGTAGAAATATATGCAATTCTCTCGTAGTTTTTAGAATTACATAAACATTTTTTTCGTTTATTGCCCTGATTATTTAATCCTCTTACATCAGAATTTCTCAAGATATGGAAATTTCAGTGGCCCAAATTCTATAAGAAAATATGCTTAAGTAATTATTCTTACGTTAAAAGTGTTCCCAGAAAAAATAAAGTTTCATTTTTTATTTCAAACCAACTAATTTTTTCATCAGAGACTTCCCGTGAATTGAAATGTTATAATTTCATAAACACATTTTCACTGATATGTGAATACTGAGGAAACCATCGTAAGCTTCGTCAAATCCTTATTTCCCTGATAACAAAGCTCATCCAAGAAGAACCTATTAACTGAACGAAAATGCAAGATATAGAGAGAAAACTGGTCTATATACCCCATAAAAGAAANCCGACAGACTACAATGGAAACGATTGTGCCAGTCATGGTGTCCGGTATAGGCATCTATGCCTGAAGTGCCGATTAAGCAAGTAAGCAAGCATAAAAGAAAGTTTTCACTTACTACAAAAGGATAACGTGTCCAAGATATTTTTATAACTTTACAATATAAAATTGAATGAGATTTCATAATGGATGTAAAGTTCGTCTAGGTTAAATGAACTATCAGATAATTTTTCAATTTTTTTGTAACCATTTAAATAAAAACAGATTTTCTTATCTCTCCTGAAAAATTTGGTTTCATGTATTTGTTTCCTTCTTGACGTTATCAATTCGTACATCACATCGCTGTAGTATATTTGAAAACGTTAGGCGAGTGCCCAACAATCTAGCGAATTCTCAAGCTCATGGTTCTTGAAATTTGAGTCTCTATCAGGAGAGTGGAACTGATGAAGCTTTTGGCTAATTGACACGTCTCATTAGTGCCCCCTGTTTCTGTCTTCCGCACAACATTCAAAAGTTGCTTATCTTTATATATAAATTCTCTCAAGAGGAGGGGAATATATGGAACACACTACATACGCCGAAAAGAAAAGTATGACGAGTTCGAACAATATGCCCAACAAATGCTAACAATAAGGGAAGCATACAAATAATAATAGTAGAAGTTTTTTTTACCTCTTTGAGGTTAGGGGAGGTAACGTCATAAATACGGCTAAAGATGAAACGGTCACCCCTACGCTTAAATATGGTGTGACAGACAATAGAGCTAACATATAGAGAGTACAGACGAAGAGAGGTCAAACAAATGGAGGCAAATATAAAAGAAACATGATACAAAAAAAAAGAGAGAGATACACAAACCAGACAGACAGCAAGAATAAAACCATCGATTCCAGCAGAAGACATTAAATCTAGGTAACAGTCGTTTCACCGAGAGACTGGGTAATCATCAAAACAAAATGAAAAAAAATTGAGACAAAGGTGCAATCTGGCTGCGTGCACAATAACTAAATCGTTTCAGTTCACTTGAGTCTCTGTCTCTTTGCGCGTTTATTGGAAGAACGTTAAAATTTATACTTCTATCCTCATTCGGCACACGTAATCCTCAGTTGACTAACCTGGAGCACAGTCTCAGTATACGGGTGAAATGTAGGAATGGAAACTCGTAAAGAAAGTGGAACCCGAAACACGTGTCCGTTCCAAACTGCATTCTTAACATCTTAGAAATTCAAAAGTAATTTTCACATTTTTAGCATTTCTTTAAATTTAGTACTTATTACGATATATCACCATAGATATATGAAGATATTCAAGTGTCATTAAGAACAAAAAGAAAGAAACTAAAACATGATAACACAATGAGAGGTATGTGTCCAGTTTACATCCAATTTTAGAAACTTCACATATTTTTTTCAAATACTAGATATTTTTATAATAATTAATTTGGTTTTGGGGAATTATTCTCTTTAATATTCGTGTCTCCTGACTTTCATTTGGTCGCTCGCCAAGGAGTGTGGATGATAAGCCAGTATTTCACGGTAGTACATAGTATAAATTGCAATCTCTTCCCGAATAGTCGGAATCTTCAAGGTTCGGTGGAGAGTGTCGTTTGTAACATACATAAGTGTATCAATAATTATTCATAGAGGTTTGGATTGAAAACCCTGGAATATTTTCTCCTTGGAAGTTGATGCTGCAACCCAAAGTCGGAAGTCCTCTCCGTTTTAAGAATGCCTTTGTAACAAAAAGTTTAATATTTATTGACATCTTTATTTTACAGATTATTTTGCCAGAACACATTTTATAGCTGCACACCCAAATAATTCTATTTGGTAAAAATGTGCTTCTTCTAGTTGAGATGCGTGACTTCACACTTCACTTAAAATACGGCAATATGTAGAAATTTATACCTCATATTTAATTTTAAATTTTCCCAAATTACCAAATTTCACGTGTAAAGTGTTGGACGATTGAATGGACAACCAACATAATAGAAAGGTGATGAACGATATGGATCGAATCCACGATTGCGATGCGTGGGAGATTTACTTCAAAGGCGCGACCATCGCCCTGGGCGACCAATAAGCAGAACGACTGTCGAATGACAACTCTTTGACTCTCGGAAATGAGAAAAAGCGAATCAAAAAGGGTTGAATGAACGAGGGGAGAAAATCACTACAACAAAGACATACACAAATGATTGTGAAATAGATTCACAAGAGAAATGAACAAAAACGTCAAGAAGGCAAGAAAGACAGGAAGAATATTTAGAGACCAAACTATACTGGGGGAGCAGAGAGTGTAAAAAGAAGCGGCAAAAAAAAAGATATATTAAAAAGTAATAAAAGAAAAGGAATTTTTTTTCCTTTTCTCTAGAATAAAAACTTCACTCGAAATAGCTTCCTCAACGTCCCTTTGATGCATGTGATTGGTTCTATTCGACTCTAAGAGTTGGATATATCTTCTGATCTTCTCTGACGCACACACACACAAAAAACACACACACACAAGATTTTTTGAAATGGTCTGGTTTTGTGTGTGTAGATGTATAAAACATTTTCCAAACTTTTCATGTTTCTACCGAACTTAACTGCTGTAACTATTTTATCGGAACGGTAAATAAAGCACGTAAGAAATTACGAAATTCAAGTAAAGAAATAAAAGTGCAGTAAACGATAATACCCTACTATTTTTAGTTTATCTCTCACTATTATTATGAAGTTCTTCGTTCAGTTTGAGTGAAAATATGATACAGATTGAGACGAGAAAAGGCAGAATAAAATTCAGACATATGATCTTACAAATCATAATCCTAATAATAATATATAAAAGAATATTATTCAGTAATATTTGTTATAAAGTCCAACAAATCACACTGAAAAAAATACGTGAACTGGGGAAGCAGAAGTATTGGCTGCCAGCCGGACAGACAACACACAAGCTCGCACAGCTAACATCCGTCTGCTATGACGAGAATTTTCGACCTTCTGTATCATAGCATACAGCATTAGCTCTCACAGCTTAAGTAGCTAATCTACAAGATAAGAAAGAAAACTCTAGTAGATGATGTTGCCCACCAGTAAGCATTTAATAGTGATTCGAAGTGAGTTGATGTCGACTATTTGCGTGCTTTCTTCTCGATATTTTTTCTCGACAATCTTGACGATATTAATTTTATTACAATTCCGTGGTCTTACCTTGTTTCATCACAGGCGAACAGCAAACGTTCGTTTATCGACGTCCGGCTTCAGGAATCCGAAAGCGCCAGTATTCGATCCAGGACCGTTTCCTCTTGAAGGCGCGAACTTTAGCACTGAGCTACTGCAGTATGATGTTTCATTACCTTGTGTCGTTGACACCATAATATTGGTAGCATGAATAGTAAATACGTAAAACAGTAATCATACCTAAAATCTTGAAAAATATGTCTTTAAATACAAAGATAATAGTTTATTTGGAATATACTTGAAATTTACTCTTATTAGATTCATTCGTTTGAAAATATCAATATTTAAAATAATAATGAGGAATTCGCCACAATTAACCTTCAGAAACTTAAAATATCATCAGCGTACGGTTGCTCGACGTCAAATTTCGCGTACCCAACGTCAGGATGGCGTCGTTTAGTTGTTGTAATTGCTCGTACAGACATTGAGCCCAAATCGTCCTTATGGACTTCAACTTTACCGTTATCCCTTTTCAGCCCCATTCTATTAGCAGAGCTACTCACTGAAGGGCCCCTTCCCCTCATCCAACGAACTGGGCAGTGAGGTCGGTCCAGGGGTTGCCACCTGGGCGGGACGTGGGAAGATGCCCACAAATATCGAGGCAGGAAATCTGCCTCTCCCAACATCCGCTCTGGTAGACGGAGATGTGCCGAACCCACATCTCTACCGCTATCTGCATTAACGCTAGCCGAGCAGCAATCCTGCTCACCGATCGGAGACCAGAGCCTCCTTCCCATACCCCACGGGTGGGGGAACCGTACTGCCATGCAGACTCCAACCCCGATAGGGGCGTCAGGTGCAAGAAACTAAGGACTTATGCCCCTTCATGTCTACTCGGTTTAAAGTGCTGAGGGACACTCGGGGGATTGTCCTCCTTCCACTTACGAGATCGCGTCGGGATTGATCCGTTACCCAGGTTGTCGACCTAGGATTAGGTACAAAAGCCGAGGGTAGGCAAAGACCCAGTGGTCCGCCTGTCGCCTGTACCTGTCGAGTTGGGAGCACAGGGCGGTAACTTCGCCGGACTATACTGCGCAGTAGCCGTCCCAATACGTCACAACTTTAGAGTCCTACCCATGTTTAGAGTCCTACACCTAAGATCCGGTTGGAGAGCCCGTCAAGTAGTCAATCCGTGCTCCCCCACGAATAGATGGGACTGCTCCTATCTACGTCTTGGCTGTGCCGAACCCCCTGTAGCGGGCTGGTCTACTCGTATTAAACAAGCTTTCTTGTAAACGAAGACGAGTCGCCGTACGGAGATTCTTGCGAATCTTCCTACCGCTTATCTCTCCAAGAGAGTCGATCTTTTACCCAGGGGTCTGGGGTGGGATATGATGATCTCTTGGTTAAGGACGAGTCCACTCCACAACAACCCCCCTTCCACAATTGCCGCCGTGGCTACGGCGAGTTCCTTTCGAAACTCTACTCGTGTTAGATGGGTTCCCCCATCAACGTGAAACGAGTGACCGTCGGAATCTCTCGCGAGGTTCCTACTTGTGACGAGCAACCGTCCGGAGATTCTTTTCGAATCGACCTCCCTCCTCCGTCGCATGGTCTGATCCGTTGCCCAGGGATCTCGGATTGGGTACAGGGACCATGGGTTCTAGCCGAACCGGAGGTCTAGTTCGGCTAGTCGTTGCAATGTTTACGTAAACAACTATTCATAGTTGTGGAAGCCATGGTCGATTTGACTCCGTGAAACAATTGCTGAGGCGGTGCCGCCTCAGTCATTAGTCAACGAACCGAATGCATAGAAGGCAGCGCAGCCGAATGTCACTTAGCTGCAACTACGAACGAGATCAGCGGCGAGGAACAATAAACAGTTCTTGTAGCTATGTGGGATTTTTCAGCGAGGCTGAGCTGCTGCGTGCAAAACTTATAAGCTATAGCTATTGATATAACTTTCTTACTTCCAGACAAAACAGCATTAGATTCCGCAGTGATAAAAAATTGGTCTCGTTTAGACGAAAACTGTTTTAGGGCAGCTACAGCATAAGCTGAGACAGCTAATGGTACTGTCTGTCTGCTAGACAGTCAACCCTTGAGCTATCACAGCTAACTTTACGCTGAGCTATCTAACTTATTTATTTCCGAGCATACAATGAAAGACTCATATTTTCTGTTTCAGTTTTCTCCGTCAACTTCTTGAGCTAATACAATTTTAAGTATAGTTTTCCAGGTTAGTCCCGGACAAACAAGTTCACACTAAGTATTATGTCGTTCACTGTGTTGTACACGTTGAGTCTCTAATCATTTTTTTTTCTATGTATTGCGTCTGCTTCCCCCGGCTCCAAAGCCCAACACTGTATTTCCACAAACAGGACGTTCGTTCTATTGTTCCGTCGGCAATTATTTCCGCTTTCCTTCCAGTGATGACACAAAAAATAATATTTATTCCTAAATATTTCTCCTTCTAGTGTAAGGATGTGAATGCACATTCTAAAATTTGTCGCCTTTGTGATCATTGCAAAGATATTTTTGTAAATCGAACTTGGCTAGACAAAATCATTCAACCGATTTATTTAGTCATATTTCCGGATTTAAAATAATCATACATTGAACAGCACACAACAGGATTCTTAAGTTAAGTAATAGTTATGAATACAGATGGCAAAGGTAATTATTTGTGCTTCGCCATTGCATGTGGCGGCAGTCAATGTTTTTACAATTAAATGAAATTTCCATTGCATAAAGATTCCTTATCAGTTCCACTGTTTCATCATTTCTCGTTATTTCATCATTTTCCTATTTTTTCAATATCTAGGCAACGTCACAAGACTGTTCGAATAGCCACCGGAACGGATCATGTGCTGTTTTTTATATTCTCCCTCTCCGGATATTGATTTATTGCAATGCATCTTTTATCTTAATTATCACCTTGACATATTGGTTGAACAAAAAATAGCTCCCTTCGGTGAAGTAAATAGAGACAGTCTGGGATTCCCGAACGATCAATCAACTTATACTCCCTCAATTACCCCTCGGATTAATCCCGAAGAAGAATATTTAAACTACGAAATATATTCGGTACACATTGACTTTTAAACAAATTTTGTCTTACTTTTAAATATTTCTCAAAATACCTATTCCCAAAACAAAGATATTTTTATAATAATCTGAAAAGAAACAGCAATGTACTTATGCATATAAGTATTCCGGGTTCCCTACACGTGCAGAAGGTATGTGATAATTTTAGGTCAGGTGAAAGTAGCGACGAGTCGGAAATCGAATCCGGGACCCCTGCATTGATCGCAGGGGTGTTAACCACTACACCACCCGTTCGCCTTCCACAACCGTACACTATTTCCACCCAGACCTAAACCCCGGTTGACCTGAGACACGTCCCCACACAGGAAATAAGTGAACCAGGCGGCACACGATGCTGTGTGCACTTAATTACCGGTTTCACACGCGCCTACGTGTTAGGGTTTGTTATGCAAATATTTCTTCTGAGTACCCTGCACGGTGTAGTGGTTAACTCCCCAGCGATAAAAGCAGGGGTCCCGGGTTCGATTCCCGGCTCGTCGCCATTTTCGCCTGACTGAAAGTTATCAGCAATGTACTTGTTTAACTACTCGTAAGAAAGGTCATCACAGTTATGTGATGTTAGAGTTGCGCAACAAAAAAAAAGAAAGAAGAAGAAACATAGATAATACACAGATACCTTTGGAATGTAGAGTGAAATGTGATATTCGAAGAAAACCCGCTTCGTTTCGGATTAACCATATTGCGATTACGTTCCGATAGAGGTGTGAATTTGTTCTGAAACGACATGACGAGACAGATCCCTTACCTTATCAAATGTCGCTCTGCCCTCGCTGCGTGCGTGTACGGATGCGTGCGTGCATCGCCATTCACAAGGTGCGCTTCGCTCGTGCGTCGACGATCGCATCCGTAATTGATCCGCTATCAGTGGTTGCAGGCCACGAGGGTCTGCCGCCCGCTTCGATAAGGAGCCCCTCAGTGGGAGAGATGGGATTTCGCTTAGCCCTGTCACTCAGCATGTGGGAGATTCAGACACAGAAACACGGCATCGCGTGTTCAAGGACATCGGTCTCTGTTCATGTACCAGAAACATTTAGGTTTACAACGAATTTACCAAAATAAATATTCTTATAAAACGCTATCATACTATTATATAAAAATAAGACTTTGATTGTACTTAAAACTAAATGGGTTACAAACTTCGAGTTGTCTTTTTATCAATATGAAGCGGAACCATTCATCATAAAATATACGCTACGTTAAAGTTCGACAAATTGTTTCACAAATCCTAAAAATATATTTGAAAAAAATTATGACCCACAACTTCACGTAAAAATACATGATAGAGCACATTGCTAGATACAAAAAAAATATTAAGATACACAATGTCCGAAAATGCCTCCCGAAGGAGATAAATTGTCACTTGAAGTCTTTGAACTTGGAACACCTATATCACTTACTCAACTCCCCTAATACAGCGCTTTACACAACTTTTTTTTATCTTGTATTCTTACTCTGTCTTGTTATAATTTTATTTCCTTCGGGAGACATTAACGGACATGATGATTTTTTGTTCTTTTTAATGTCCCTCTAAATGTTACGCAGATTTCTGGTGCAACCTGTTTACAAAGAGGAGGAACTACCAATGCTTCAAATTCCTACGCATTCACAATTCCACGTGAATTGCATGCATAACCGTCATTATTCGATATAAATGGATGCTTTAAGAGTTTTATCTTATTATTATTATTATTCAGCTTTAAGTTTCATAAATGTGCTTTTGTCGTAAACTGACTTGGAAGAGCCTAATTTGTGAATGAATTCGCGAAGACAGCGCAGCGCAAAATTATTTTGGGCAAAACGCGACGCGCTCCAGAGACGTAACGAAAAATTTATAAGAATTTTTTTTTATTATTATTTTGTCTTGTTTGATTTACGAAATGGATATTTTGGTTTTCAAACCAATAAAAAACGGTACACAAAACTAAATTTTAGAACTTTTGTTTTTCAAACTGATGGGTTATACGACAGAAATATTTTACACAAACATGAAATTTGGATTTAGAGAGCAAAAATACAAAAGAAACTGTCAAAATAAAATCGTTTATTAAACTTTCAAGGAAAAAACGCTCTTACTCCTGGACTATGACGAATGGCACTCATCAAAAACCTACAAAATGAAACAATGCTATTTGCTGAACGTTCCACCGGAGGTATGGAACGATAACATTTGTCTTTCATTTCTAACAATTTTCCACGTCCATGTACAGTTTCGAAATAACAAATTCTACCATGATCATATATATCTAAGCGCACCCATAGTGGATGTCAGAAAATGATGAAATATCACAACTGTATGCTCTTATTATAAGTAGCAAAAGATTTTGTCATTCTGTCATTATTTATTAATGCAAAAATTGTTATTAGAATGATCCAATTTATATTTATTTTGTAAAAAAAAAATTGTAGGACTGAAGATGGTCGCAATGCGACTGAAAAGGCCGTTTGCATTAATCAATAATGACAGAATGATAAAAAAAATTACTACTCACAATGAACATCAATCTGTCAACATCAGACCAATTCCTCAAATTTATACTCTTATTTTTTAATGCGTCTCCAAAACAATGTGACGTGAGGAAAAGTGCGTTTGTGTTCTATGTCCAGAATGTACGGTTCGCTCATAGTGCGTATGTAACTTTTAGAAAGCGGACGTGCAGCGTAATTCGCTGTCCAAAAGCATGTCTGTATTCCAGGTATTAAAATTGAATTCTCAGGTTCAGTTCCGTTCTGTCGTTTTGTTACCGGGGAAACAGAACCGATTACCCACACACCATGTTAAGCATAATTTCTAAACTTTGGGAATCGACTCTCGTGGACCCGATTTGTAGAGATCAAAAGAGATCTTGAAATTTATTTTTGGGTGAATTAGTAAACTTTATTTATACCACACATGTATGAGTGGAAATTAAAAAAGTAGTTATTGTCAATCCAGACAATTTTCAAGAGTGACGCGTCTCGTTTTCGTGAAAATGTTAATATCACCCCTATGATGTGGGGAGAATGGATATGGTTACGGTGGCCGCTCTCTCGCTCGATGCTACGCAAAGGCTTTGTGTCAGTTATTCGCACAGAACCTCGCTTCTGGAGCCAGTCCTAATCTGTAGTAGATCCCAATTGTCGGCGAGTAAACTGGATACTAGCTGTAACCGCTATACCTCGAATATAATTCTTAGAAATATCTACTTCCTTGGAATAATATGGAATAGAATTAACCATTAATATCTAAGTGACATCTAATTTATTCTCATAAGATAGAAGGATATTTGGGGCTATTTTCGTCACTGCCGCACGAACCGCAGGTAGCAATCGCTCCACGTGCCAGCTACTGGCTCAAGTAACAGTAAAGTGAAGTGGTAGTTATTAGAAATCCGCTCAGTCAATTCCACTAATTAGAAAGCGCGCGAAAGAGGAATCTGTTTACTGAATCTCCCCTATGCAACAGCTTGTCAGACACAACTCAATTTTTTTTTACGATTTATCGAATTTCTGAAGGATCCGTCCAAGTGTTGTGAAGGAAAATAAAACAGTAAGTATGATGAACAGTGGAATAATGGTTGTATGTTATACTTAACTATTATATAGAATGTCTCAGCTTCAAAAATTGATGGGGTGATAGGGCGTATGACAAGAAACAAAAATTCGAAAGGTGAAATGTCCGGAAACGTCTCGTTAAAGAGATAAAATGATACAAAGACAGAGTAAGGTGTGTAAAGCGCTTTGTTAGCTGAATTGAGAACGTGATATTGGTGTTCAATGTTCAGCAACAAATTGAAGCAGGTGCTCCAAGTTTTGTCCATCAATTATGATACATGTGTTACCTAGTCTCGCGAGTATATCACTTTCTGAATTCAGCTAACAAAGCGCTTTACACACCTTACTCTGTCTTTGTGTCATTTTATCTATTCCAGGAATCATTTCCTGGTAATGACTTTATGTTAAGGTACAGGAGCATGATGAATTAGTGTACTTGACAATAAATAAAAGTCAATCTCAATGATTTTTTGTTTCTATTCATGTACTCCATCATCCCTCCAATTTTTTACGTGGAATTCTGGAACATTCTGCATTCACATCTAAAAATGAACGTAAATAGTGGAATCTTACAACTGAAAGGGGATGAAGTTTGCAAAGTGATTTTTCACTAACTTCTATCTACTCGTACTAGGCAGTAGATGTGTCTGACAAGCAAGTAGAGACTACAACTAGTAGTATCGACAAAAATTGTCCCGTGTTACTCAGATTTTACCAGTTGAACTTCTAATAATCCTGCGACGAGAGATAGGATTTCGTATATTTAAATGCTTAAAAGTCGAATTGTCATGAAACGATTTATCGACCCTTAAAGTTTTGATTTTGTTTTCAAAATTAGAACCCGTATTTGCTATGTGACTATACTCTTTTACAGATATTTAATTATTAGTCTGCTATTGTTGAAGAGAATTTATCCCAATTTGGAAATAACGTTTATCGCGACCATTTCATATTTTACCCTTCCTTCCACCCCCCGTTCATTTTACCCCTCTCCAGTTGTTTCGCTATTTCCTTTCGTCTTTTAAAAGAAAAGGTTGTTTGACATTTCATTGTCAGAGAGCTACAGCGTGTTTTATTCAGCACACAGTTTCATGCACAGCGCCGTCTAACAATACCAACGACTGCGCAGCAATTTAAACGATTTCTGCAACGCTTACGGACTCAGTTCAGCGTGAATGAGAGCAAAGGTGGTATTTCTCTGAGTATGTAATCGACGCTACCTTTGATTTATACCGCCACAGAACTCGCGGCGGGGGTGTTTGGTTGTTTCCCCGCGGGGGAGTGCGTACGGGCACATACCCAGGTGGGAAACGAGACGTAGCTACCGGCTGTGTGACCTCGGGTGACGGTGGTGCGCTCTACCGCTACGGGTGCAAACCGCGGAAGCTTAAATCGACTCAGCTCAATCGTTGCGCACGAATTGATGGAAAGCCATCGGCCGGCGACCCCTTTTGCACGCGGCTGTAGTTCGCGATACAGATGCGTGACTGCGCTAGTGAGCAGTGATAAATGTCTGTGCCGTGATGGGATAATGGGTCATTCATCCGCGGCTGTGATGGAGAGGCATTGTGATTGATATACAAAAGGAGATTGAAAAATTATTTACAACTGGCTCAAGGGAGAAACTGGGGAGAAGATACATGGTTTACGATATTACAAGAGGTGTTACGTTAATTGTTATCTCTTTCGCTTTTTCAAGTTATCCTGAAATACGTATTTTTCTGTAAAATTTCGTAACGCAAAAACAAATAATTTTATTGAACTATCCAGTATAGCTCATTGATAGGGAAGAAAAGAATAGTAGAATAGCAATTAGGCAAGTCACGTTTTTTATATTCAACGCGCGTGTGGTTGTACTTTTCCTCTTGTTACCTCAAGATCCATTCGTTGTCTATACTATATCATGTTAGACAAAAACGTTCCAAGTCACCGAGACTATTATAATTTAAAAAAATGAAATTAAGAGAAATAACTTCGCGTAAAAATCATGTTCTTATTGTATATTTTTATGTAGTTTTAATTATATATTAAGAAGAAACAATAAAAATAAAATGCAAAACGTGGTAAACAAAAAACTATGTAACTCTCGTTAATGTAATATTTAACTAGTATTAGCTGATCTATAAAAAAATCTTTTAATAAGTGAGATTCAAATGTGAAACTTGGAACAAGTTATACTAAAATTAAATATCCTCTCATTTCTTACTATATTTATCATAATTATAAAATTAAGTCTGTGAAATTAGGAAATGGTGCGTTGAAATTCATATCATGAAGTGAGATAGTGGAGCATCGTTAGCGAAGCAGGAAGCCAACTACAACAGCTGCCGCACAATTTCCTCTGCAAAAGCCGCAACTCAATAATGAGTGTCTGCAATATGCGATGCTTGCTTTCCCAAGCCTCCACGCCATCTGAGACGCATCACAACGGATATTGGTAATTAAAGCTACTTTTATGTTACACACATAATTAACAAAGAGCGAAACGTCTTTAAGCGGAAGATGAACGTTTCTAGTAAAATAAGAATTCATGTCCACGTTTCGTAAATATTACGCGGAATTATTCCTTCATATGCTAACGACTTTTAAAGTTTTCGATTCAAATATTTTTTTCCAAGGTATCATTTTCTTGTATCGGACATGTAAGTGTATGCCACGTAACCTCCCACTCCCCTCCCCCCACAAAATTTCCTTGCCATGAAGAAATTTCAAAAAGATTATAAGATCAATAAAAAGTATTAAGAAAACTTCAGAAAGTGGGGCGTCGGTGTATATTCGTTTCAGGGTTCAACTCGTTAAAGTTACTGGCATTCAATTGTAGTTTTCGAAGACAGCAGCTGTAGCAGATCTGCTCAATACTCGGAAAAGTTCACTTATTGAAAGCATTAAGTTACTGAGTAACGTGGTTAGCTTCGCAAGAGTTTGAATGAAAGTAAAAAAAAATAGGTCAATGTCTATATTGATTCTATTGTGCTTTCATTCATTTTCATGAATCAAATCAGATTGGGAAAATGTTAACTTTAAAAATATTATTTATTAAGCTACTTTCACAACAATTATATTTGATGACTTATTCAAATTCAGATCTTTAAAATATTTCTAAATTGCGCCATCCAAAAACAATTTCTTAAAACGAAAATTCGTATCTGATACAGGTTGCGTTCACTCTGTCATAATTAACATGAACGTGAAATATGAGAGCATAAATTTTTATGATATGGAGTATACCAAGAGTACCTCATACATGTTTTATTCGCTTTCTCGAACTGCATTTCTTAAAAAGTTTTTCTTAAAACACGAGGAATCAGTTGAAAAGGTAAGTACTTACATTTTAAATTTTGGTGTAAAATCATTGCATTTACTTATATAGAAAAAAAAAATTTTGATAAAATAAGTCACCCGTACGTGGGTAGATTGTTTTGCAATGCAAGTTCACAAAATTAGAGATACCAGAATTTTTGCTTCAATAGATGAAGGCCCTGAAGACTTACATCAAAGAAGAATACACAAAATTAACCTTATACTATTCTTCGTTATTCGATTTGATGTAAATTTTTTATCATGATATTTGTTGCATGTACAACAAAAAATAGTGTATTTTACGCTTCTCTACGCATCACGGTCTACGAAAATGTAATTGATTGAAAGTTGTGCAAATAGTGCACATTACCTTTAATGTAAATAAAGAAAAAAGATTGGGGGAAAATGAATTATGAGTTTCCAATTTTTCTTTCAAATTAGTCCATTAATTGACTCATATGAGCAAAGAACATAAGATATTAAACCAACAAAGCCATAAAAAACATCGTAATACATATTCTAAACTCTACACAGTGTTAATTTCTGCTATCTAATAATTATTTGAAGAAAACGAAGTAGTGATATCAAAGAGAAGTGACCATTTTCTGTCTTGATTCTGTGTCCTACCAAGCTTTCATGTTGGCGTTCCACTATGGTCACTTCTTTGTCCGATGATAACATCTCCTTATTTACTTCTGAGTAATATTCGCTAATCATATCAGTGGTTTCGACTGTCCGGGTCGATTGAAGTGGCGCGTCTGATTTCCTCATGACACTGGACGCAGTGCACGGTGCATCAGAGACAATGAGATGTCCGACGCTGGAGGATGAAGCTGCATGAATATGCAAAGCGAATCCACGAGGGATGCGTCCTAACGAAGGGATCATTCTCATCAGGATTTCAGTTCAGTAACTACACACTCCTCCAGGATCCCCTCGTGTAGTCCTCATAATTGTTTCACTCCACAGATCATCGGCTTCGGTTCTATATGAGTGTAAGAGCTTTGCATTATGTTTACACATAGTCATGAAAAATACTGATATCCTTTGGGACACAGATAACATATAAATACTCCATTTTTCCTTGTTTAATTAGCTCAATTGATAATTTTTTTTGGAGCTATACACGTATTATTTGAATTGCCACAATATTTGTATTTAATTAACACTCATTACGAAGTTAACGAGACTACTAATATACCGTTCTATAATTACTAAAAACAATCCACATTTTCGGACTGAGGAGAGACAATAG
This sequence comes from Laupala kohalensis, assembly GCA_002313205.1. Classification (NCBI taxonomy): domain Eukaryota; kingdom Metazoa; phylum Arthropoda; class Insecta; order Orthoptera; family Trigonidiidae; genus Laupala; species Laupala kohalensis. The sequence goes on along the minus strand of NNCF01125986.1, from coordinate 932,081 downwards.
TTGTTTTTAGTAATCCACAACCTAAGAATATAAATGATTTTATGGGATTTAAGTTTCAGTTTCATATACCTATCAGAAGTATGATGGATGTTTGTAATATGTAGTTTATTTAAGATAAGGTTTCGTAAAGATTCAAATCTTCGGAGTGCTTATTCTCATTATGTATAGCCTCCACTGCACAGTACATAAGGAAGAAAATTATCACCCAAACTCACAAGAAGACTAGAGAGTAAGACGCATTTGAAGTTCGGTCACCCAGATTTGTATTAAATTGCGTTTCGGTAAATTAAAAAAAAATCAATTCCATGATCTACTAAGGATTTTTACCAATGTACTTATTCTAGCGATCACAAACGTATTTAGGATTTTTCCTCAAGGTCTCCTATCTCTTACAATAGATTGTATTTCATTTTTTTAAACAGCACCACCTCAACCGCTGAATCACGCATTACATCAACAATTATTAACTTAATTAATAACTCAATTCACGGAGTTTTTACTTCTCTGTATAAGTTTTCAATGGATCCGGACCTACTAGACTCCCCCACCTTGCTACTTTTTTGTTTCGATAATAAACTCTTAAATGTTGATAATTTGTGAGTAATATATACACTATCCCACAAAATTGGCGGCGCAGTAAATTCATCGCACCGTAACTTCTATGTTTTAAAATGTATGTAAAATGTAAAATTTGGGCTGAGGAAGCTCCTATGATTTATCAAGAATCTCCCTTATTGGGAGCTGTCTGTACCGCCCTTGTCGCGCTGGGACACCTTTAAAGTAAAAAGAAATGCAATTTTCGAGAAAAAGGATAAAAAACATCACACTTTAAAATGTCGACAGCTCGTCTCACGTATACAGACTCAATAATATGCTCTACAGGAGTTGAGACTAAAAAATCCCACACATCTGATGACCCAACCCTACCCCCTTTCCCCCACTCCCTCTGAAAACGGTGTATTTCAGATGTTTCAAAATTACTCAGGATTGTGAGCCCTTGTACAAGGAACATGGTTTACGTCTTCTTTTCATCAATGGAAGAAACCCCTTCAACATTTTACCCCTTTTGGAAAATTGGGGTTTTCTGACGTTTTAATCTATTGATTCTTAATGAAAAGCATTCCATTTAGTGTCACTAAGTATAAGCAGAACATTTGTATCTAAAATGTAAACCCCATCATCTAACAACCCCCAATGAGGAGGTGTCCACTCCCACCCCCTTTAACACATTCCTGAGTGATTGCGGAAAAATGTTTTACGTGAATAAGATAGGGAATCGCTTGGTGTGTTAGCACACGAAAGTTCAAGTTAGTCACTCCATTAGATTTCCGCATTTTTTTTGTGGGGCTTTAGGGCTCGTCAACATCGAGGTCATTAGAGCCCTTAAAACTTGTACAGGTAGGGAAAATGCAGTTACGCACTAAAGAGAGCCAACATGACTCTCCCCGCATGTGGGACTCGCCGAATGACTCAGCCATACCCACTAAAAACCCTCCTGCATTACAACTAAAAACACAAATTCCAACATATCGCAAGACTTTACTAAAAACATTAAAAAAATAAACAAGAGGAAAGAGGAAAATGAAAGATACCCTAGCCCTAATAGCGTCGGGATCGAAAAGAACAAGAGGTGACCAAGGGAAGTCAGAAAAGAGAAAGGAAGGAGCATGGCACAAGTAAGTGGGAGCAATGCCAGACTCAGCTCGGGGCCCCGTGTTCGCCAAACACGTACTTACTAGATGTAAGTCCCCTGATTTTTATTTTTCAAAAGGGGAAAAGTGGTATCTTACACCCTTAAGTGCAAGTCCGTCTACCTGTTGAACGGGCAGTGGTAGCATTGCGACTTTAACCCTGTAGGAAGAACAGAACCGTACTGTGATCGACGTATGACGTACATGGTTCTCTGACCATTAGCGTGGGTTATACTCCCACCGAGCAACGATGCAACGTTTTTGCCACTTATCGCTCGTACTCAACTGCGCCTTCGAGTACACAACCCTCTCGCGGTTTTCATCACATTTCGAATTAGGAAACATGACATTGCTACTCAGGAATGTGACGAAACCCGCCATACTAACTAATCCGAGAGGGTTGCATATTTGAAGGCGCCGATCGATATGAGCGATAATTCGAGAGAAACACGCATCATTGTTCGGTGGGAGTATAAACAACACTAATGGTCAGAGAAACCTGAATCACAGTAAGGCTCTGTGCTTCCTACAGGGTCAAAGTAGCAATGCTACAACTATGCGTTCAACAGGTAGACAGATTTGAACTTAAGGGTGCAATACAGCACTTTTCCCCTTTAAAAAAAATAAAAATGCGGAAATCTAATGAAGTGACTAACTTGAACTTTCGTGTGCTAACACACCAAGCGATTCCCTATCTTATTCACGTAAAACATTTTCCCGCAATCACTCAGGAATGTGTTAAAGGGGATGTTTTTTTTTTTGGGGGGGGGTTACGGCTAGTCGACATCAAAGGTCATTGGAACCCAAAAAACTTGTACAGGTAGGGAAAATGCACTACGCACTACGAAGAGCCAACATGACTTCCCGCGTGTGGGACTCGCCGAATGAATCAATCCTACCCACTAAAAATCCTCCTGAATCACAATATATCAAATCATATCTCAAAAAATTACGAAAAAAGGAGAGAAACAGGAAAATGAAAGATACCCTAGCCCTCACAACCTAATAGCGTCTGGATCGAAAAGATAAAGAGGTGACCAAGGAAGATCAGGATAGAGAAAGGAAGGAGCCTTACACCATGTACCTTGGACAAGCACACACAATCCTGAGTAGTTTTGGAACGTCTGAAATACACAGTTCAGATGTTCCAAATAAGAAGGGAGTCAGAAGGGTGGGGGTGGGTCATCAGATGTGCATCTGTATACGTGAGACTGTATTGAATCTGTATAAATGAGACTAGGTGTCTCCGACATTTTGAAGTGCGATATTTTTGAGCGATTTTCCCGAAAATTGCATTTCTGTTCACTTTAAGGGTGTCCCAGCGCAATCGGGGTCGTACAGACAGCTCCCAATACGAAAGTGTCTTGGTAAAACATAGGAGCTTCATCAGCTCAAATTTTACTCTGATACATTTTAAGATATAGAAATTATGGAGCGGTGAATTTACTGCGCCGCCAGGGTCAGTGTATTTAACTTGGCCATATTTCCTTTAGGAATGGAATTAGGAGAGGGACCCTCATGCTGTTTTCTTTCAGTGACTCTCGCTGTTCTTCCTCTCTCCCCCTTTCCCCTTCTTCCATTTCCCCCTCCCTCCCCATTCCCCCACTGTGCCTGAGGAAGCGCTTGCTGTTCGTGACGTGATTAACGAGAGGCGTCGAAGCCAGGGATGCGTGCACGCAACCGCAGCAACAGAAGCCGCCGTTAAGCAACGCTCCCACTCCATCTGTATCTGTCTCTCTCTCTCTCTCTTCATTTTATAAATAGGGAGTAGTCTCTCCACATTAAACTTTCTCGTATTGAAGACGTTGGGATTAGTCTACCTTGCTCTCAAAATTTCATTCCCATAAAGTGTGTTTTCTTTCGCTTCAAAAATTCAAACACCTCTCTCTCTCTCTCNATAGATAAAAATGAGTATACAAATTTTATTTATTTACTCTCGACTCAGGATGTATATTTACGAATTCAATAATAATTATATATTCGAGATTCTGGGAGCTAAGAAAACATTAATCTGTCGTTCAGTGGTGGTTAGGGTTGTACATACTTCTCTGTTTCCTCTATTCTTCATATAAATAATATTACTAAAATGGTCCACGATCATTTGTAGCATTTTCGTCTCCTCTCCTCCTAAACCTCGTTTCCATTAAAGAGCTTTCGACCCCTCTCACATGCAACATATCACCTTGCAGGTAATAAGTATTAGAGTCGGTTTATTTCATTAACATCACAATATTATAAATTTAAAAATGGGCGGAAAGAATAATGACATATATTTTGCTAGTAATATATATATTTAAAACTATTAGTCTACAAATAACTGTATGTAATGTTTCTAAACTTTTCTTTATCTTACACCATCTTAATTAAATCCGTCGAAAAGACGTATTTACACATGACAAATACGTGTTATCCATATATCCGTGGTTTTAGTTTCACGGTGCACTTTATTTTGCCAACAGTAAGATTTGAATTCATTTTTGTCGACATGTTTAGCCTAATAATACATTAGTACTTTTCTAACATATTTTCGGTTAATTAAAAACCAACCGTATTGTTTCACGATTGATTGGTTTGTTTCAGATAATAGGGAGAAAACAAACAAGAAAATCGTGTAATAAATACTCGACGAATACTTTAAGACGATGCAGATTGCAGATGATACTATAGTAATTGTCACAAAGTATCAACCTAAAATATTTCGTGAACTCAACGAAAAATCAGAGGATAACCCGAAGCATAGCGCTACGGTGACAACGTTCACAACCCACACATGATTTTGAGATACGAACTATAGTGCAATTGGAAACGATTATAAATTTTATGTGCATAAATGTAACGACAATATCGCTTATCTGAATAAATGTATGTATTGTATGTACATAAATATTATTGTGTTAATTCTCACGAACGCTCATAGTATCTCGAATTCAGTGTCATTTAATAGTTACGATTTATCATCAATTCTTCGATATCTATAGTTTCGAATAATCTATATTTTGATAATAATACGTATTTGTGAAATAACTTTCTTTATTACCATAAATTCAAATTTGTTGGTATTATGTGACATATACCAAACTATTTTTATTTTTAGGAGTGTCTTCAAATTATAAATCGGTCTCTGCCTTAGGGCCCTTGATCGGAATTGATGGGATGGTCCCTTGCTTGCTTCCGGAGAGTAAATTAGTTTATTGTCCTCCACGTGGTCATACGCAGTTTGTTACGGTATTTTTGACACAAATTTTGATTGATTTATTTATTTATTTATTTACCTTGAACCTGTGTTTCCTTATCCATTTTGTGAGTCATTAAAGATGGGAAAAACAACCCGCGGCACACGAAGTCATGCCATCAACCTCGCAAGACCTCGCAATCTGTTTTGGTCATTACATACTGAACGAAAGCAGCATCTACGTTTTACATGCAGCATTACGTACTAAACATACATTTCACAAAATCCCTTGTGTACACGAACCAATAATTCTAACACTGCTTTTCACTATTAACTACATTTAATTTTATATTTACGATCTAATTGCCTTGGTTATAATCATCCATGAATGTTGTGGTGCTTTTTTAATTTCTTCTAAAATGAAACATTTTACAAAAAGCATCTTTAATATCTTTATCAATTACTCGAATACTCAAAAATTTTTAACAGTATTAATGATATCCTAACAGAATTATTTATTGTAATTTCCTCTTAATTGATCAACTTTAATCTTCTAATACAGAATACTAATGTACATACATTATTATCTTATGAAGTTATAAAATTTAACTGAATAATTCATCCAATGCTTGAACTATTTATACAATTTAAGACGTTTAATAGACAAATTAAAGGACCAAATAATATGAGAGATGTTTTCCTGAATGACATGATGCAGTTGAAAAACGTATGATGCGAGGACTTAAGATTATAGATGTTACTAGGATAGTGTATTGTTTATGAAAACACATGATGATGTTCTAAATTCTGGCTGAAACTTCGCGCAGTAAACCGACCGTGTCTTCACACCTAGTGCCGGTGTTACAGAGAGGTAGCAAAGCAGACCTTGCAGCCTGAACTTTGCCATCAGATATGAAGTAAATAGAATCAATGAAATAAATTTAAAAAAATAAATAAAATGTTACAATATATTAATTTTTCATTTCTTAACAATGCAACTTTTAAAGTTACTTATTCTGATCTAATTTTATGTAAAATTATCTATTCTGAGAATGTGATTTCAGTGTGCATTTCCACATTAAACGTTTATTGCAACCCCTATGATTATAATATTATATATAATGAAACGGTGAAAAGTTCTAAGATAATTTAATTTTTTTATTTTCGACGTAATCTCACGAAATTACAGTTATAGAAACGAAAGGTCAAGATCGTTCGTTTTCTTATTATTTTTTCTATTTAATGTTGTGAAATATTCATTTAAATCTACCAAGTGTGGTATTGGCCGCGAGGTGTTGCCGACTGAAGAGCAGCCGACCCCTTGGTCAGAAGCAACCGTCACAACGCGATCCCTTCGCCCTTTCTTTGCACATCACGCAGTATCTGTTTCATTCGACGTGAAGGGGAAGCAGCAGGGAGTGAGCGCTTGCAAGCGACACTCGATTTGTGAGGATAGGTTCACTCGCCAGCGGGCGGAATCCTATCACACGACGACAGACGAAACGACAGAGGAATCTTCCGTCTTTACAAACATCGTAAATGTCTTCAGAGTTTTAGAATCTGAGGATCACAAGTACGAACCCGCCATTTTCAGAAATCTTAAAACTGCGTCTCGCAACGAGTGCAAGACTTAAACAGCGTTGCATCGTTTCCGAGGACGGAGATGACTCCCACGACACCGTGAATAGTTTTTTTATATTAAGTAATGTACAAAAAAGTGAATTTTTCTAGGTTGCAAATGACTGTGCCCAAGGGGCTCACAATTTCTAGACCTCCGCAATTTCTAGACCTCGGCACTAGGAGAAGGAGATGTGGCCAGCATCTCGCTCCAGACCGTTTGATCTTACGAGAGATCCAGTACTCCTTCTGCAGCAGGATGAGTAGACCTGGCAGTCTGTCTGTGTTTTAAGGTGTGAGAAAACATCTCCACCCCACCAGGGAGCGAATCCTAGCCGTCCAGACAGCAACTAAGAGCTCTACAAATTGAGCCACGCTGATTCAAAACAATGAGACATTGGCATTAAAAATTTAAAAATTTAATTTTTCACATTCTTTTGTCATAATAAGAAATGTACTAAAATTGTGGCAATATTGTTATCGTGGCAAACTAGTATCGTCGAAAAAATACCTGAATCGTTACCTGAGTTTACACTCGAATTGAAATGGACCCTGAAGGAATGCTCCAGCGTGAATGCAAAATGGAGCAAAGTCTGTGTTGGTCAAAATGTTTGATCATCGTTGGCTGATTTTTATTCATGGTACAATATAGAGAATACAATATTTTTAGACTTTTCTCGACGCATATTGTTCTTTGAAAATAAATAATACAAGAAATATAAAAATAATATTTTGTTAAGAAATGTCTCGTAACTATACATTTACCATTTCAAATGCTATTTTTGACAGCATAAGGCGTTGGATACAACAGTATGAACTTTGGTTTTCTCAGTGATGGAAAGTTGTAGCACGTCGAAATTGGGGTCACTACAAATTGTCAAAATGAAATTTTACTCATTTATAAGCAAAATATAGAAGTCAATAAATTTTAATTAACTATGTAATTGTGAGCATTGGATACATTCGTTACGTTTTTTGTTGTTGTTTTTTTTGTGTGTGTGGCTTTACGGCTCATGTCGACATCAAAGGTCATTGGAGCCCGAAAAACTTGTACAGGTAGGGAAAATGCAGTTACGCACTAGGGAGAGCCAACATGACTCCCCGCGTGTGGGACTCGTCGAATAATTCAACCCTACCCACTAAAAACCCACCTGATCTACAACATACCAAAACATATCTCACAACATACATCAAATGGAGGGGGGGTTACAATGAGGGGGGAACATAACATGAGTGGGGACAAAGAATAAGGGGGGACAAAAAATGAGGGGTAGGACAAAAAATGAGAATAAGGAAAATGAAAGATACCCTAGCGTTAATAGCGTCGGGATCGAAAAGAACAAGAGGTGACCAAGG
>NNCF01125986.1:891887-924220 GCA_002313205.1 Laupala kohalensis | reverse complement strand
CCCTGGGGGGGGGGGTATTCGTTTCGTGATATTAAATATAATTCCAAATAATAATTTCACCAGAAAATTAATAAGAATTATAACTTTGATTTAACAGATAAGTCCACTTCATTTATATTCATACTTAGAGTGATATCGACCCATTGTTAATAGTCAAGAATTTTTATCGCTGTAATTTAAAGGGTACGTTATTATCAAATAAAAATATAGTTTGAAATTTTCTCGAAAAGACTACGGATAAATTTTTTTATTAATAAAGGGTAAGTTGTTTGAATTATATCCATATAAGTGATGTATCGCTTGATAGTTCGGTATAGCAGAACACCGTATTCGTATGCAGCTCGTAATTATTTCTTGAGTCCTGAAAATTATTTATCAATGTAAATGTGCTAAGCAAAAGGTGGAATACAGTTTTAAAAGACGAAGTCAAAAGGGCGAAAAGTAAAATAGATTCAGAATCAAGTCTATTGCTAACTTTCATCTCTCGCCAATGCAGGGGAAAAATTAAAATATATTTCTCGAGTACACAAATGAAAATCGATTGATATTAGAGGCGGATTTCTTTTACAGGTTCTCTAGGCTTTGTCTAGGGGCGTGTTTATTGTAACAATACATCATGAATTTAGTGTTATTTCAATTCTTATGATTTTTAAACACTGTACTCAGAGTAATCGATAGTTCGATAATAATTTTTACATGTACATTTTTTTTGTTAAATTACAAACATGTTGATATTCTATTAGTATTATAACACGTAGCTAACTTTTTATCTTATCTAGGAACTTTTGCTGAAATTTTTGAATCCGCCTGTGCCTTAGGGCCCCTTGGTCGGAATTGATGGGATGGTCCCTTGCTTGCTTCCGGAGAGTAAATTAGTTTATTGTCCTCCACGTGGTCATACGTAGTTTGTACTGTTTTTTGACAATAAATTTATTATTATTATTAACGAAAACTAGATCAAGAAAAAACTTTAAATCAAAAATACATAGGAATTCGTATAAATACATTAGACAACTTAAATAAACGGTAAAGACTTTAGAAATACGTGATATATTAAGCTTTGTCAATGAATATTATGAGGCTCATAATGACAGTCAAATCTTTCTAATATTACGTGACTAGAGTTTTGAGAAGTACAACATTTGTTATTAAAATTGTTAGATTATTAACATTTACAAGTGAGAAAGGCACGGATTATAGAATTGAAATTCACGTATTTCTTACTTGTAAATATTAATTGTCTACCGATTTAAATTACAAATACAATAATTCTTGAAATTCTGGCCATGCAATGATAGGAACAATATTTTTCTGACAAATTAAGGAATCAGTATTATATCAATATCTAGTAATAGTGAAGCCATGGAAATGAAACTAGGGGAACTGAAAAACTAATGAATCCTTTCTTATCGACCCCTTTTTCCATGACGTATAATAATTATTCAACATAGCGCTTTTTACTCCTTCTTTATAATTAATTATCATACATGCTGAAAAAAATCAAATTTCAGCAATCATTTTTTTTTTTATCTTGGCATCTCCTGTATGATTCATGGGGTCGTCTATCAGCTTCAGTAACATGTTAACAACATGTTCTACGCTTTTTCGGACGAAATGTTTACGATTTTGGGTGTCGGAAAACATCACACAAAGAAAATTTCAATAACGAAATTTAAAAAATTGATACAAAATTGTAATGCAATAATGCTATAAATTTCCATATTTTGAATTAACAAATATGTTGATCGAATATTTGTTGACTCAATATATTATTATCACTAGTAACGTTAGAACGTTAGAAAACATACCCCACATTCATTAGAAGTCGTGTTCCATGGCAGGTCACGTCACGTGACACAGCAAAGGGCTAAGAGCACTCAGTAAAATATTTGTTTAACATCATATAATTACGCTTCAAAGCGAAAAGAGGTACTAGAGTCCCTTAATGGTAGCAAGCAGCAGAGACCTGCAAGTACCGTGTGCTCCAGAGAATTCCAAACAGGACGTATCGTCCCATGAAGAGCAGCTGGCTGATGCTCGTCTCTGAGATCGGCACTGTGCCAATGTCACGCACTCGCTGACAAACGACATAGGACACGAGGCAGAAGAAACACTGAAGAGCGATGAGCGGGCGCAGAGGATGATAAAGGTGTCCGAATATTCTTCAAAAAATACTCCAAATTATATTGAAGTAACTAATTTTACGAAGCGTTGCCCGAGATTATCAAATTATTTTGCTTATTTCTATACTTTCTTTGAATTAAAAAAAACCGTTGATCACATTTTCCCCCTTCATATTAAATAAATAAGGATATCATGCGTTTAGACCCAAATAAAACAATTTCTTTGTTATGCCAACGTTTCGATATAATCTGTATCTTCTTCAGGGCTAACAACTCTAAAAAACTTATTACTATATTGATGATATGAACATAGTAACAAGTTTTTTAGAGTTGTTAGCCCTATGTTATGTTCATATCATCAATATAGTAATAAGTTTTTTAGAGTTGTTAGCCCTATGTTATGTTCATATCATCAATATAGTAAAGAGTTTTTTAGAGTTGTTAGCCCTGAAGAAGATATAGATTATATCGAAACGTTGGCGTAACAAAGAAATTGTTTTATTTGGGTCTAAACGCATGATACCCTTATTTATTTATTTAAAAAATTAAACCACCACCAAAGAAATTAGTTTTAGAATAAGTGCGTAATTGCGAATGATTGCACAATTCAGACAACACCTTTTACACTGAACGCTCAGAAAACAAAGCGCATAACTAAATTCCTTGGTTTTATTTTATTCTAAGGTTTTGTAAATGAAAACTGTATTCGTCATAGCTTGATTTAATTTTGCTCCCACGCTTATGTCCTGAATATTTTATGATCAGTGGATTGTAATCATCACTCATCTCTACTGATCTCTACCGATAAATGAATAAGCTACATAGTCGGTGATGCGAGTTAAGTTCCAAATCTACTGGAATACGATCAAGATTTTAAAGTAGTTTCACTTTTATGTTTCACATTATCATCCAAACTTTGTAGAGCACAAGGAACAGTCCTGAAAAAAAAAGTTCTTCAAAATTTAAGATCAATTAATTGAGAACATTTCCTGATTTCGATGTTACGACACAGCATTCAATTCACTTTCATTACCACAGGAGAAAATTTTGTTCGTCTCATTTTATATTACATTGCACATTAATTGACTTTCGTACGAGAGGTTATTTATGTTGAACCAATGACCTTGAAGGTGGAGCAACAATAGAAACAAATGACTAGTACATGTCACCCGAAACAAATTTACTAAAAAATGTTTTGAAGTGAACTGTAGCTCCAAAGTGAATTGACAGTGACAACCACAAACATGTCTATTATGTCTCCTGATGATATTAGCTGCTAATGCCAGAGAAACGTTTAGTGAGATAAATATGACTAGGCTTAATAACCCGGAAGAAGTTTTAAATATTTATTCATTTATTTATTTATTCCCATTTCGCTGTTACCTCGAGTGTCCACCAAATGTCGTGTGTTCTCTATTTCACTGACTAATTTCTAATGCTCACCGTCTAACTCTAATGTAATAGCTTATCACGAAATATAGACCCATTTCAATTTCTCTATTTTAAACTCTTGCTTACATTTTGATCCAGACATATTATAGTACAGAATAAGTGAAATTAGTTTTTACACTTTTTAGTACATTACTAATAAATGCGAGTTTTTCAGTTTTCTTTTTAAATATTAATTTAATTAATTTTCCACTCTTTTAACTTCCTGAGGTGTTCCATCACTGAATAATTAATAATTATCAGATGATCGAAGGAAAGTTACGAAGTCGTCAGCCTAATTTTAGCTGTTTTAAAATAAATATAAAATTTGTCTAGACAAAATAACGCGGAACAACCGACGAAGAAGTTCTTTTATTAACTCGTTCCCACTGTGGTGTTTTACCAATCGAAAAGAGACCGATGGGGAGAATGGATTGTTCGTCGGATAACTCTCCGTCCATCCACCGGACGTTTTCGAGGGCACTAAGTTTCAAAGCTCATCTGCTGAAGACGGAGCTTGACAGATGAAGGTGACAGCATCTTGGGGCGGATTTAAATGGAATGCAGATGAGAACTTCCTGACGTCCTCTAGATCTTCAATATGCTATTGCTCACAATTCCGTCTTTCATGATTTTTTTACTACAAACAAATATAAATACGTTCGTGCGGTTTATCACAAACCAAATGATTCAACAATTAAAGAGTAAAAGTTTTGAAACATATATAACTAAAATAGCTGTTTTTAGCTGTTGTATTTTTTGTCCTTTATACGTTCCTATACCATTCACCCGATTGTGACGAAACTTGGGCAAATTGTTGTGCACACGCCCGCGAAGGATTCCGACATAGTACAACTATTCCACAATAGAAGGCGCGCATGTCGTTTCAATAAATGAATGAATTTCATATAGTTTAATTGAATCAATTCAATTGTGTGCGTGTTTTTGTAAGTTTTCTTTGTGATATTTAGTTTTTGAAATGAGTGAAAGTGAAAATTTATGTCACGAAAGTAGAAAAATATAACTAGTAGAAATATGATTGTTTTGAGTTTCCCGGACAATGACGGTTAGTTCTAATTGTTCTGAATAATTATTATAGTACATACATAAAATAATTATGTACTTTATTATGATTTACGACCCCCAAGACTTTAAAAATAATATGAATAATAAAGTTTTGACTAGAAGTCTGGGCCCCCTCCGATATCAATTAATGACTGACTGTTTCTCCTGTTATTTTTCACTATCCCGTGTAATGTTATTTTACATTGAGGGGAAGAGCAATACAGCTCAAATGTCCAGTGGCACATTTGTGCTTACGTTCATATTTATATGCTTCTCCTATGGAAATAATATACGACGAAGTAAATTAGTTGTTAAGTGTGATAGAGAAGATTAAGGGAGACTAAGAATGGTGTGAATATGAATCAGCCAACGTCCAATCACGACTTCACACATAACCATTCCTCGGTGGCTTATGGGTATTCAATAGAGCGGTCTAGTCACCATCGACCAATCAAATCTGCACGTAAATGCTTCAGTTGGCGTACGTAATGTTACCGGAAGGGGAATTAGTCACATTTCAAAGCTTCCAATGCCAGGCGTCCATTTGCTTACTCCCAGAATCCAATGGGGTCTTTCATCGTTTATGCACGCTTGCCAACAGCCTCCTGTATTGTCAATGCAACTTGCTACTTCCGGTCATCTATGTCCCAAACGCATTCAAACCGATCATTTGAAACAGCGTATCATCAATGTGGCACACAAACAAAAATTCATTTAAGAAAATTCGGTGGTAAAATTCACTTTATATACAAAACTGTGGAAAGCTACTGACGTTTTGTAAATCCTTTAGAAATTTCGACATAAGACATAAAAGAATTAAGTTAATTTTTTTAAATATTAATTTGATGATACTTTTTTCAAGATAGCAAGTTGAAGTTTCATATTGCCAATACATTGGATATACTTGAAGTCAGAGCATTTTTAAAAATAATGAATATTTCCATGAAAATAAGAAAAATTGATAACTTATTATCTTTACAAAGTGAAGGATATTGCTATACACTACGACGCAGGAAAGCTGTTAAGAATCGAAATAACACGTAACGTTTCGATATCATTTCACATCTTCATTAGTTGTTCTCAAAATATTTAAACAAAACTGATCAAGTCGTTCACTTTATCGCAAAAGAGACGGGTTAACAGTACTTATGTATTACGAAGAACCTATTCTTAAAGAGCGCAAAGGTTTTCCACAAATAACAAAACAACTAATTATTTAATATTCTGAGTACACCCGATGATACCAAACTGTATCGAGACGTTGTGTAACTGACTTTAATTGTGTAACAATATCCTAGTATACTGATTTGTTTAATTTACATTCACGAGAAGAAATTTGTCTGTTGAATAGTTCGTTTTAAACTTAAAATTAAATTACTGTTTTACTCCTGTGAGTGTTGTACATTTAGGCGAATATCAAATGTTTTAAAGTACTTTTTTTTAGGCATTAAATATAAATTAACCATAAAATTTTACATATTTCTCGGGAACACTACTATCAGTATTCGCTTATTTAAGGGAACATCGGACCAACGTGAACTATTTCCTATGAAAACAGAGTGAATTATTAATAATGTTTAATTTTATTTTCATTATAAATTTGATGAAACTTTTTACAGTAAAATGAGTTGACGTGATATCTTACCTACAGATTTCATGGGTACACCTGTGATCAGAACATTTTTAAATTGAGAAAAAAATGAATGTTTACATGGAAATGAGAAATAATGTATTACTTAATTTTTCTTCAAAAATTGTAATAGTATTCTGTACTCTACAACGAAACATTTTCTGTATTATTTCAAATAAATCTATACTGTGTTACGAGTATTACTTCATTTTTCAAATATATTGATCTACATATCTCTAGTAAAAATGGTCATTGGTGTGACCATCTGTCATTGCCAAACGGCCATGGGTGACCATATGAAATGAATGACCATCAATGACCCGGACATTGGTGGGTACTGGAAATGAACGGCCGGTTGGCGTTACAGATGGCCACTCAATAGCCATTTTTGCTAGGGACATCATGACCAAGAGAATGATTAGTAGTATTAAGAGCAGCTCGTCTTTCGCAGTGATGTACTATTTTTGTTGCGATATTCATAACTCTATTTCACCCACACGTAAACGCAATGTCTAATTTTAATAATTCCATTTCTCCTTCATCTCCGCCGTTTCCTCCATTCCGTTCACGTCGCTTCCGCGTCTGTCTCCGTTTCCACTCACCACATTCCTCGTCCTCGGCGCCTCGTCCCTGCCTCCGCCGTTTGTGGTAATTGCATCGGAGCGCGATTATTTTGGTAAATTACAGAAGCGCATGAATCACGCCGTGTTCCATCTCGTAAACAGCGCACGGCCTATTTCCACCACGTCGCCTTCCCCCTCTCGCAAAACCGGTTGAGTGCCACGAAAACCCACTTGTGCGGCGTTTGCTAATACGACTCACTCACTACACCAGCCCTCGAGCGCTCATCGCTAATCCGCACTCCGGTCGCCGCCTGCGCAATTTATTCCAGAGTTCATCACTCTAGCATACACGTACACAGAGTATAATCTCATATCCATATACCAACTTCTACAATGTATACGCGAAGTCATGTTTCTTCGCTTCGAGAAAATCTAAATAAGAAAAACCATGAACTGAAACGCACAGTGTTTATTAGTATGTTTATTAGTTTATTATACATTCCAAGGCATTACGTCAATTATGATTTTTAAGTATTGTAAATAATTGAATTTTATATTAATCTTCACTTCTAGGACCAAATTTGTATATTTTACATTATAATTTATTTCTCTTATTTAAGTATCTTTTGTAAATATGTTTATATTAATTGTATATATTCGTGTCCCATGGTTCCCAGCGGTGCTCATTGAATCGATACTTGCAGTATACTTAAAAGATATTTTACAACTAAATAAAACAATATTAAAGAAGCACTAAAAGATGCTAAAAAATACTTTTTTTTAAATGGGGCTTTAGGGCTCGTCAACATAAAAATACTATTACAATACAAATCACAAGTAAATAAAATTACAATCATTTTGAGATCAAAACAAAGATTGACAAAATTAAAACTCCAACTATCCATTCAATGAGAGTGAATACCAGGGCATTGTATGCACAGCCCAAGGCTTTACTTAAGGGGCATTTTAAAGGCTTACAGTCAAAAAACCCTCCTCACACATTTGTACATAAATAATATTTTTTGTAAATAAAGCGCCCTATTGAAATTGAAAATATTAGTTTTATTGTAACTCATCTCTTGACAATAAATTATTTATTTATTTATTTGTTTATATATTGTCAGTCTAACTGGCTTGATGTACTCAATGTAGCCAACGCTTTTACTCCGCCGTCGTCCGTAAGAGTAATGATATTTGTACCTCGCGTTGTTGGCAGGACATGCGAATTTCTGAAGAAAAAAACCCATCCCCAAACTCCGACACCAATTTAATTCACTTATTCTGTTCTTTCTGCGTCGAGCAAAGTGTGGAACGAATATCAAACTTGTGTATTAGTTTGTTGTTATTAAATTTAATTCTTTACAGCAAATAGCCGCTTTGGTGACTACTATTAATAAGTATTTGGATATAACTTGAATTCGTAGAAGTTGGCAATTCGCGTTAGGTAGCCATGTTGCATAATTTTCGGCAAAGTTTGGAGTATAAAGAGAATTTACTGATTTTAAGATAAGTTAAATTTGTCATGTACTTTATCACGCAATAGTTGTAGTACTTTCAAAATAACTGATAACAATTTTTAAAAAAATTTCCAGAATGATTCTAATGTGTCTTATTATTTAATGTTTAGTTTTAAATATACTCAACCTTGGCACGGTTGTGTACATTAATTCTGTAGCCCTCTCCTGCCCCGAGGGGGTTTTTTTCGGTTTTCCTTCGGGTAGGGACGGATTTCTTACACAGGTTCTCTAGGTTCTTCTCTAGGAGTGACGTCTATTGAAATAATAAATCTCGAATTTAGAGCTATTTAAATTGTTACGATTATAAAAAAATATTTTCCGAATAATCTACAGTTTAATAATAATACGTATTTGTGAAATAAGTTTTTTTGTGTTTTATTAAATACATATTTGTTTGTATTCTCTTAATATTATAACATGTAACGAACTATTTTTGTTCTTATCTTAGGAGTAAAGTGCTGAAATGTTACATTCGTCTCTGACTTACGGCTTTGAAAATAACTAAATCTGAAAATAACAATAATACTCATTTTACTTTTAATATAATATATCATAATTTTAATACAATATAATACTCATCATACGTCTTTTGAAATGGTAATAAGAACTAATGCTACAGATCTGATCATAAAATAATATATGTGAGTGATAAACCATAAAACTGTTTCAATTCTCATTCCAGATAAATATGCATGTCTTGTTCTTTTCATTTCATACGAAAAAAAGGAAACTGAATTTCTTTACTTAGGTACATTTTCTTTTTTCTATCACTGTAACCAGTTTCTTTCTGTTTCTGTGTGCAGATGATAGAAGGAGCTCATATTTAAATATCAATAGTAATATAATTTCACTACTTTATAACTTCACCCTACTATTACTATCTCAAACTTCAGTTCGCCTATTTTTGGCAAGAATATATTACTAAATCATTCCCATAAAGCAACTGCGTAGTATCCATGTGTTTTTACTCAATTATTCTAATATTACTCTCAATTTATTTCATATCCCAATTTGTATTTTTTCAGTCACATCATATCTTCAAACGCAGGAAAAGTTTTCTTTCAAGACACCAAAGCAGTAAAATTAAAATGAAGAAAATTCATCTTGCGTAGTATTAAATCAATAATTCATTTGCTCCGTTTTTTATCATTTATGGAGTTCCAGATCTTAAAACTTTAATGCATTTAAATAACCAGTCTCTCAGCAGTTTCTCTAATGGATCTTTTAAAATTTTCTGTTGAAAACTCACTTATTTGTCTTCCAACATAAAATGGTATTAATAAGCAATTTGATACTTTGATTTGGTTTTCGTGAAGAATAAGAGTTTCATTTAAAAGGTGATTCCTAACTTTCAGAAGTCTCAGCTCTGTACAAAAGACTTCTCCGCTCTTGATTAGAGTCATAATTCGCTGTATTCACTCACCGCCACGACCCCAAAGTTTTCTCCGTTGAAACTTCGCAGCTACTGTAGCATGGTGTGTAGCACTTGCATCGTTCTGCGTCACGTTGGATCCCAGCGACGGAGGTTTGAATGCTTCACTCCGATGGAACAAAGCCACGCTTTCGCGACGCAAAAGAAAAATAGATTTGCTTTAAGAATTCACCTCGGCAACGACCGCGGTTGCCCCCTCTCCCCCCCCCACCATCATCACCACACCCCCTACCATTTCGAGCATNCCCCCTACCATTTCCAGCATGTCGCTAATGGAACTGAAGATGTTTGTCGCTCAAAGTGTGTTGTCGCCGTACATCTACTTAACTGGAGAAAGTTGCTTCGAGAGCAGAAAGCTTTTCACCTCAAAGCGGATCAGTTGGTAAGATCCTTTCTACAAATCTTTTCAATGCAATTCATTTGAATAAAGTATTTTCTTCATAGGATTTATAGTACACGACTAATTTCTCTTTTAGTGATAAACACATAATTTGTTTCTTTTCAATATGAGCATTTTCTATTTAAACTCTCGGGATCATAAACAAGAACAATATGGCTAGAGAGATTATAGAGGTTATTTCAAGTCAAATATGCAACTTTTTCGAATTTTCGTGATAAAAAAAAATTGCACGATTTGACTGAAACATCATCTCAGTTATGCATGCATGTTAATTAAAATATCTTCAACGGGTTTCCGAGTTTTTCAATATCGTAGTTTTAGAAGAATGCAAATGAGTAAAACGTTTTTTTTTCATTCTCACTAACTGCTTTGCAATATTTCATGGACTAAATAAGATATCATCTCTATTGTTAAATCACACAAAAAATCAATTTCTGGACTTTTTGATATTTCACTTTTACCTGCGTGAAAGTGCTGGGTGCGTTACCATTAGTGACTCATTCACTAACGCAGAGAGAAGAATATTGAAGTTATGAACTTGATATATTTACTGGATAATGCTATTGCATTATAAGGATCTATTTCAAATAAAATACACATTGTAAAGAGGGGATATTGTTTCAAATATATTTTTCTGATTTTTTGGATACTCAGGAACTAACTAATTTATGAAACAGTCGTGTTTGTTAAGACCGAATTACTGAATTGCCACCCTTGCTTCATACGAAACAGTCTCGTTCACGAACACAATACTCGCATTAGTAATAATATTTATCGCTCTAGAGTGGCAACCACTCTTTGCCAAAAGGGACCTTATCATTCGGGAATCGTTCTATATAATTCCCTGCCCAAGAATATAAAAGATATTATGAAATTGAATCTCTTCAAATCCGCGGTTAAAAACTACCTCCTGAACCAGTGCTTCTACACTGTAAAAGAATTTATTGATTTTAATAAAAGTTAAATTCGTCTTGTACTTTATCACGCCATTGCTGTAGTACTTTTTAAATAAGTTATAACAATTTCAAAAACTATTTTCTTGCATGATTGTGTTGTCTTATGGCTCATATTAATTTAGTTTTATGTGTACTCAACATTGGCACGTTTGTGTACATAAATTCTGTAGCCCCATCCTGGCCCGGGTTTTTCTCCGGTTTTCCTTCGGGTAGAGGCGGATTTATCATACAGGTTCTCTAGGCTTTGTCTAGGGGCGGGTCTATTGTAACAATAAATCGTGAATTTAGTGTTATTTCAATTCTTATGATTTTTAAACACTATACTCAGAATAATCTATAGTTCAATAATAATTTGTACATGTAATTTTTTTGCGTTAAATTACAAACATATTGACATTCTATTAGTATTTTAACTCGCAGCTAACTTTTTATCTTATCTAGGAATTTTTGCTGAATTTTTTGAATCCGCCTCTGCCTTAGGGCCCTTGATCGGAATTGATGGGATGGTCCCTTGCTTGCTTCCGGAGAGTAAATTAGTTTATTGTCCTCCTCGTGGTCATACGCAGTTTGTACTGTTTTGTTTGACAATAAATTTATTTCAATTAAGACACTGTAACTGTTTTCTAGTTAACCTACGAGTGTTTGCTACACCGCATTATAATAGTCTCATAACAAAATTAAGACTAAACTAAATCTTAACAAAAATTTCCGTACTTAGATGGGACGGTTCGGGTTGTTAATGTATAGACATATAGACGAATATTTACAATTGCTAGTTCCCAATTACATCATCGCGCTCGTATACAGCGGAATACATCAAGCTGAGCACAAGACAGAG
The DNA here is from genome assembly GCA_002313205.1 of Laupala kohalensis. Classification (NCBI taxonomy): domain Eukaryota; kingdom Metazoa; phylum Arthropoda; class Insecta; order Orthoptera; family Trigonidiidae; genus Laupala; species Laupala kohalensis. The sequence goes on along the minus strand of NNCF01125986.1, from coordinate 912,268 downwards.
CGAGAAAAGAACGGCGACGAATCAGAACGTATCTCCTGCTCCCGCGTCGGTGAAAAGTAAACGTGTCGTAAGTGAAGTAGCAGCTCTAGCAGCGAAATAGCCCAAGTTTGGAGGGAAGACATGAAGACTAAGAGATCCCTCGAGACGAGAGTTGAAGTTGAGTTAAAAGTACGCAGCGGAGCGAAAGAGAGTTTGATGACACAAGTGACAAGGGAGCGCAACTTCGTAAGGAATTTGTCATTATAATCACCAGCAGAATTCGATATGAGGTCTGCCCGAAAATTACAATAACACATTATCTCTATGTTTAAAGAAGAGTGTCTCGGGCGGTGTGTGTATGTTCGTGCGCAAATCTACAGTTTTAATCCGAGCACGATGAAAATATGCACACATGATCTTGAAAACACGAAGAATAGCACAGTCTCCTTGAGATTTCGAAAATCCTCCCCCATTTTCATTACTTTTTAATTTTTGCTTTCTTCTGTACATCTCATAAACTGATTGAGATATCAACTTGAGTTTTGAACCTCGACATTACTAATATAAATAAATAGAAACCGAATTTTGGATTTGTCGATATGTTACTCCATAGGGGGTGTAAGGGGCTAGATTCGTTTTCACGTTTTCATCATCGCAAGTTTTTTAATAGTGGAATCGTGGAATTTAAAAATCACGGTTATTTCTTCGTTTCAAAGAACGTTATTTTATTGAAGACACTGTAATTTAAATACTTTATTTAGTTTCGATTTCGTCACTTAGTTATCAGGATTCAGACCGTCATCAAAATCACAGAAAAAAGGAAATAAAACCGTACCAAGTTCATAAAATTACCATCAAATGATACGCGACGTAATGATATATGCTTCATTTAATGAGATTTAAACGTTTTAATGTCGTCATTTATCTTGCCAGAGAAGTCCATGAGAAAGGATTCCTTTTTCCTTCCTCCCGATCAAAGCAATAAGCACTGCTACTAAAATCATTCTGAAGGTTGCCAAAGTTGAGTACGGAGTAGTATTAAGACAAGCTTTTGAACTCTAAGTGCAATTTCACCAAAGAGTATAGGTGCCCCAGGGGTGAATCGCCAAAGGAGAAAGGACCTCTAAATTCCCTGTCGCGAAATGAGAGAGAAAAGAGGGTTATCGCATGAGCAAAAGTTATTTTATTCAAAATTAAGTTACTTAGCCCTTTACGTAAAACGTGAACGACTTCTTTGCGGACTACAAATTTCGTTAACCGTTTTGACCAAAATGTGGAATACCTCGCATTCCGTAAATGAACTTAGTTTTATTCTTTCTTAAACTGCTTGTGCGCAGTTCATAAAATTATACAAGAGGATGTACTTTATAGTTGAATGGCTGCTAAAAGGCTGACATAACGTGTCACATGCTCAAAAGGCGTGTAATAGACGAGAGAGTTCATTTTTCCAAAGAGAAATTGTAGATGACGAAAGAAGCCAAATGTTTTTAATATAAGAGAAGGCATAACTTAACCTTCAAAAAAATATGCATTATTACTACTAGAATTATGTAAACATGCAACATTTTAACACGTAATATGTTTGACGAGGAGTCAGCGGGGCTCAGTGGACTGAGCACTGAGTTGCTGGCTGGAAGGCTGGGGATCGATCCCCGGTGAGGTGGGGATTTTCATAACGCCTCAACATCCAGACTGGCTCCCAGGCCTACTCAGACTGCTATAAAACGAGTACCAGGATCTATCCTGGGGTCGAACCGGTCGGAGCGAGATGCTGACCACATCTCCTCCTTCTAGTGCCGGGGTCGAGAAATCGCGCGAGCTCTACCCTCCGCGAAGGCCAAAGCTCACAAAGGGTTGTAGTACCATTAAAAAAAATTGTGTGACAAACTCGATTTCGGAAACAGCTCGATGTACGTTTTATGTAAAAAATAGCTCAGTTTTCTGAGGATGCGAAAAACATTGTCTCCATTTCATTATTATTTCCAAATATTTTAAGATTTTAGTCCTCCATATTTCACTTACCCTTCACTGCGCTATATCTCAAAATATACAACTTACATCTATGTTCATTAAAAGTTCGAAGCAATATATTTGCGCAATATGAAGACAAACGCGTGGCGAAGATGACAGTTGAGTGTAGAACAATGCGAAGGAGGGAAAAACGTCCACCACGGCACTGAGGCGAGAGAGAGAGTGAGAGAGTGAGAGAGTGTGAATGAAAGAGAGCGGGAGGGGGGGGGCGAAGGAGGCGAGAGAGATCGTGGTGCTGGTGCAGTAGCGAACGACAGTGTTAAAATGACGGAAGCAGCCGGTGGATGAGTGAAACAGAGGAAAGCTCAGCGCAACCAGGAAGTCGGATCAACTACGTCACCAGACACCGCTGCGCCCTTTCGCAGCCGTCAAAGCAGCGATATCAACAGGGACTGCAGATTTATATGTCTCTCTAACAGGTGTAGTTTACGACAAATATTCTATAAAAAAACAACATTCTGTCAGATATGATGAAGACGACCAAGACCGTATTTATGAAAATTATTTGTTAAAATATATTATAATTATAAAAAATTGATTTTTTATCTCTGAAATTTTTTTGAGAGCTTGACATTTTTTATATGACAAAATTTAGGGAAAAAACCTATCAATTCAATTATAAAAATATTATAATTAACAATAATATTTTGCGAGGTACAGGTTAAGGAATGGTGCTCTTACTGTCTTGTATATTGTACTATTCTATTATGTTTTTATATTGATGCTTGCACGAATATTTTTTTAGAAAAACGATTATTGTTCGTTTCTTGTAACGTGAGTTGTGTCGTTTATGTATATTCTTGAAATCACAGCCACCGATCAAAGCTCAACTGCCAGGTAATTTTTTTTTATATCATTAATATTAAAGTTAGATTTAGGGGTACGTTTCAATATTCTCCGTCAGATCTTACAGGTCGGGTATTGGTATCTGGGAAGAGCAGTCTCACGTACGAGCAGGAATGAATAGAAGAGCCCCTGAGTTATTTTTATTATTTAAATAAAAATATTTTTTCAATTCAAATAAAAATATTTTTCTCAAAATCTTGTCACGTTTGGTTGGATTTTTCCTCAACTGCTTAAGGCAATTACCGGACTCGTTTGCTATACCTGAATAAATTAGTGAATATATCTCCGATTATTGTAATTTTTGTTAATGTATGTACATGTAACAATGTGTGTTGTTATTATTAGTGTATGTTACTGTGTGTATTTATTTATTGTTTCATATTTTATGTGTGTAATTATTCTGTACTCATTATTTATGGTGGTTCGACGGAAGAGTAGGCCTAATAGCTTGAGAGAAGGGTGGTCTTTTTGAACTGTTAATCTTTCAGAAAGGAGATCCAATATATAACCATTCTTGTCGCTTTAATAATCGTCCACCATAATCCGTTGTTCAAGTTTTCTCTTATGAAAAAAATGATAAAAAATAATTTTATATGAGATTTCAAACTACTCCACAGCAGAAAGAAATAACGAAACTTGGTAAAAAAAATTGAATGGAGAAGAAAAATATGGTTACTTTAACATTGAGCAGGTTAGGCAAAGGTATACATACCTTTTATGTGAACTTGCTTCATGTTGATAAGTATTTTCATGCTTTCTTATGGACTAATATATGTTATTGGAATCGTAGGTTATAGAAAATTAAATACGTTATAATCCAATACAATTTGTGACAAAAAACTAGCCGTAACTGCAATATTCTCTGAGAATAGTAATAAATCAGGAGAGACAACTGACACTGCACACGATGCCAGTAGATTTATTTAAACTATTTCCTTCGAATAGAGTTTCACAAGAATTTTTCGATAGACTGCTGTATGTACTTTGTAAGCTCTACTCGACAGAAATGTTTACAACATTTTACAATAATATTTATCCCTAGAAATTATAGGAACATTCGTAATTCAATGTGCATTTACTTTTTTAAAGAAACTTCTTTCTTCTAAAGTTTTTATCAAAATCTGTATTAGTCAACTGAGTGTCATTCGTACTATTTTGTGTATTCCAAAAAATGTGGCACTTCATTTCTCTGAATAAAAAAGGAAATGAGTTATCGATTTCGTCAAAGACACAACAAAGTACAGAAAGATTGTAAAAATATAATTTTCGAGCACTCTTGATGGTAGGACACACACTAAAATCCCTCGCAGACTTCTCAGAGGACGTCCTGCGAATGCATCCGTGTGAAACGAGTAGGTGTGTGAATAAGAGAGGAAAATGAATCGAAAGCACGAGTTGGAAAATGAAAGGTTGGGATGAAGAAGAAACCTCCGCATTCAAGCTTCGTTGGAGCTCCGCGGCGCGGCGCGTCGAGCGGCATTCACGCGAAGGCTAACAGCGCTAAAAAGCCGCCTTATTGTAACTTACTTAGCGCTGCAGGCAAACCCATCACCCGACGAAATGCTTGGAAAGAACGCGCTGTGGAAAGTGAGAAGAGGAAGAAAATGGCGGGAAAGTGCTAAGGTTTCAGAATGGGAAAAGATGGAGGATTGATTACTGACGCGTATAAAAAACCAACAATAGTACCTCCAACGTTTTTCACCCTATGTATTGGTGAGTTCAAAGTCACTGGAGAGTGAACAGTTTCATAATGAAACTGTAATGAAGGTGTATGTATTTAAGTGGAATATTAGAGTGGAGAAATTGGAAGAAAAGGAGAAAATATGGAACCCTGATAATTATATCATAGAGACAGCCAAATTCGCGGTTCGATCCATGATGGAGTGGGGATTTTTCATCACACTTCAACAATCAGACTGATTCCCAGGCCAACACAGCCTGCAGTAAATTGATTACCGGGTTTATCCTGGGGTCAAACCGTCCAGAACCTCTGTAGGCCACATCTCCTCCTCCTAGAGTCGAAGTCTTTGAGCACCTTCGGGACCTGTTAAGGGAGAGTTTGCTTGTTTTTGACAGCCATATTACAGCATGTATCAAATTACAATGGCTGTTAGAATTCTCTACGAAGTAACCTGTGCCGAATATCGAACAATACGAATTAGTATGAGAAGAAAGTGGTAGAAAAAGAAAGAAATTAGGAATATGAAAAAAGTAGTCTGGCGAAATTTGGGAAGACACGAAATCTTGGTAAAAGAATACTCAGATTTTCAAAAAAATATTTAGATCGTTCTAGGTAATCGGGAAGAATTGTTAGTCATATTGATCCAATGAATTTTTAAAAAAATCAATGATGGAACCTTGCGATTCATAGGTCAGCGTGTTAGTCCTTCCTCAAACCTGACCTTATGCAAACAATAAATTTACTGATTTTTATAAGTTACAATATGAAGAAATTCATTTTCATTCATCGTAAAATTATAATCTTAAATCAAACTCTATGTGGAATTAAAACTACTCCAAACTTCTTAATCGTTGCAGTACACAGTTGCCATACAGTTTTGAGGTAGAAACGCGTACAGAATTAGATAAACTATCACCTGAAACACCTAGGTTAGGTTAAATAAATAAATAAACTTTATTGTCAAAAAAGCAGTTGCAAATTGTGAGATAATGAATAAAGTTACTCTCCAGAAATAAGCAAGGACCATCCCATCAGTTTCAATCAAATGTGTAGGATTTATTATTCATAAAAGAAATTATTTAATAAATATTTGCTGTCATCCATTTATTATTTCAAAATGAATCGTAGGATTGTTCAATACTTGTTCACCACCAATTTTCCGGGGTATACTCTCCCCAGAATATGTAACCAAGATACATTTTCCCAATACTCTACGAAAATTTTGGGAGTAGTAGTATATATGTGTTAGTTTGAACATAGTAGTAATCTTGGAAACATTAAGTTACTAACTTTGCAAGAAATTTGTCATTCTGTGTAGAATCTGGCAGGTGATCAAATGGGTAAATATCCAAGAATTTCAAACGATGTTGATCAGAACTTCGAAAGGAACTCGAAATTGTTCAGCAAGGCACGAGGTGAGTCGTAATCTCCGTGAAATGAAGCATAAAAGTAAATCCCGATGTGCAAAGCATCCTGAATACCAGAATGGTTGCTCTACTTACCGCGTTGGTCTCTTGTTAGCGACGCTTGCGCTCCGCCGTGTGAATTGAGGGAGACAATGGGCCAACTTCTTATCTGCGTTCAGCATAAACGAGTGTTCCATCAACCGGCATCAGATGGCGTGGTCTTCAATTATGGACTTAGTCGAGTTAAGCATAGAGTGCCGTTACTTTCCACTCACTGCTCATAAGTTATCTTAATTTGTACATAAACACTTGAAGGCACCATGGGGAACGAGCGGAATGCGAATTTTTGTTCGAAGCGATGACTATTCTCTAAAGAAATTGATAAATGCCAGAAAACTGCGCAGGTAATTACTACATAAACTACGAAAAACTCATTTATTCCGAAGTGAAATTCAAGAGAAAATCAATTGATGGTGCATATCCTTGATGAACTTCAGGATTTGTCTGATTTTCCAAAGAACTAGATGTGCAGGATATTCCATTTCAATTCATATAGTGAAATCTCTCAGGAAATACGAAGTGAAATGAATCAAACCTGGGATGAATGTTTTATATTTATAAAAGGGACGTCTCATGAGTTCATATTTTAAAATGTTGAAATTTTGAAATATTTTTTAAAATTAAATTTTAGATATTCCGGATACTTGAGATATTTTTAATATTTTTGAAATTCTAAATGGACAACCCGATTTTGTATCCCAAAATGAAAAACGTAATTAATCCATTGAGTCGGCTAAAATTTTAAAGACCGTTCGTAAGTAAATATTTTTAGATTTGACAAGGGTTGGAAGAAATCATTATCTAAATGATAAACTACATAATATTCTCCATCAAATCAACACTAATCCAAGAACGTCGCTTGTATTTTAGAATTTTTTCGTTTCTTTTTCTATTTTTTTACAGTAATGAGAATGTTTTCAAATTTAGCTTCGAATATAAAACATCATTGAAACTTGTTAACAATTAAGTCTAAGTATTACCGTAATTCTATCTTCATAGGGTTACATCTGGTGTCGTATAAAGTTTTCCCGTAATTCGAGAAAACTAGCTGAGAAAGTAAACGGAACCGTAATAGAAAATGAGTATTTTATTTTAGCCTCTGGAAATCCTGCCATTCTCAGGAATTATTTCGCTTGAACTAAAGGTTGTAAGCATGATTCTTGACTAATAATTGTTTCTACAATTCTAATACAAGAGTAATTAAATTCACCCTTATTACCAACAGTCGATATTTATATAACCATAATTCTGATATTCATATTAGGTTTTTATCAGGAAAATTCATCAGATGTAAAAACTTAATATAAGAGTTTAATAAAACTTAATAAAACATTCTATACGAGAGAACTTGACTTCAATCAAAATATCGACAGTCGATATTAATATAATCATAATTCTGATATTCATACCCGGTTGATGTCAGAAAAACGTATCAACTGTAAACAATTCTCTAAACCAATTTCATTGTTTTATTCAGACTGAGGAGTGAGTTCTGAAACAAGAGTCTCCCTCTTCGCGCTTTTTAAGTTGGTTCTCTTATCGTAAGCGTTCATTGTAATGACGCCCTCACTACTAGACGATCTCGCGAGGAGTACGTCAATTCCACAGGTGAGGTGCACTGAAGGCGAAGTTAATGAGCCAGCGGAAGCGATTCTAACGGAATATTACAGCGCCAGAACAAAAGTGAAATGTTGGACCAACGAGAAATAGCAAAGCACAAAGGTAGAGTCGTTTTATCGTTACCATAAACGATATGACGTTAATATATGTTTCAAACTGCCACAAAATATTGGAGAGATTGTCAAAAGGTAACACATTAAACAAAATAACTACACCTCAATTCTTGGTAAATAAGCATTGAGAAGCAGAACATAGAAGTAATTAGGAACGCAGAAAGACAATATCTCTCGCGGGAATGAATATAGGAAATGATTTAATGCTTCAGATAAGTTGATAAAAGAATTAAGTGAGAAGTAAAACTCATTAGAAAGTTGCATTACTTGAGGAACTCTAATGAGCTCTACCTCGAAAAAAATCGACTTTTAAGATAACTGAACTTAAATTATTGAAAAGATAATCAAAGTCAATAAAACAAGAACAATAAAGGTACATTTTTCAAATTACAAATTGTTTTTTATAATATTTTCGAGCGATTTAAAAATTGATTCAATAAGACTAATTAAAACAATACTACTTATTTTTTAGCGTGTAACCTTGGCAATATTCAACACGATCTAATGAAATGAATATGAAACGTACGTGCCGCCTAACTTATCTATTGCAATACTCTTCTCATAAAATGTAATTATTCAAATTTAGATAATTGTTTATTAATAAATACAACGAAACCAATTTACAGAATTGGTATCTTATGTGGATATGAGTACAAAATTTCAAGAAAATCTATATTGTTTAAGTACCTTAGATATTGACTGCAAAATTTGATAGTCGGAAACAGCGTTGGAACGACTAAAATTCTATGTTTAATGTTACTTTCAATCATTATATTTTGTATGAAAATATCGCGATTTAGAGATGTAGTAAAATTCAATCCAGCAAGATTTGTTCTTGAGAACCAAATAGAAGTAATATCTTTGCAACGATTTAATAAGTAATATTTCTTTTCTTATCACTGAAGATTCATGCACATTTATCCATTCAGCAATGGAGTCAGTAAATATTCAACGTTGAAAAGAAATATAATATAGTTTTACGATGTCCTAGATTTCCTAGAGAAATGTGTCTAATATTGTTGTCGATTTGACATGTTGATCGATATGGTGTAGTTTGAAGAAGAAGATAAAATGAAAGTAAGATAAATAGAGAAAATTCACTCAGAACTTTCCCCAACACGTCGCCTTTTCAATCATAAGACGTCTGGGGTGCAATAGTTTGTGTTACCATCTAAATCATGAAGATCGACCGATTACTCTACCTTCGTTTATAAGTACATTTTAAAATGTTTAAATAATTAATCAGATATATACGAATTATTTTCAGATGTTTTCTTCTCGAATATGAACGGACAGAACTTATATAAAAGTATATTCAGTGCTAAATATGGATACGTGAAAAGACAGTATTCGGCGTGGCATTTATATTCTCGAGAGAGAGAAAAGAGTACAAAACACAGACAAAAAAAACACCCCTCAATCGACCTGATTTTGTTCAGAGGTAAGATAGTAAAGCAACAGAATAACAAAAAACAAACCCCTTAATTATTAAACTGAATTCAATGAAGTGATTGTATCATCGTATTAACGAAAAATTATCTATTCTTGAATATGTGTGGAATTCGTGAAAGAAAATTAAAATAAAAGTTATGACGATGTTTCTTTCTACAAACCCCTCTAAAGTAAGTAGAAAACCACAACTTCCTTGTCAAAGTTTATTACATGTATTATGCAACGTGTATTCTCCTTTTCCCTCGATTTTACATTATTCACAATACGAATACTGTAATATTACATTCAAAAATACATAGAAACTATTTAACTATGCACTTCTTTCTTCGCATCTTGTTTTCAAATTAATGATAACAATAATTTAATGGTGAATTTCATAACACTAATCATTAATGATAATAATGATTTATACCATTCATATAATTACAAAGTGCAAAATACACAAAATAAATAATAGTCTTAGGAATCACTGGCGACAATTACAGGTAGTGTTGGTCAGTGAGAAATGTATATTAATATAAAACGAAAACCATCTTGTAATTTAACAAAAGAACAGAAATAAACAAAAATAGTGTTTAGGAAAACATTTTCAAATACTGAGTAATACCAGGAGAAATTAACTAGTAAAGAACAAACTGTGCGAAGTTAATTTACGTTAATTGATATTAGTCCCACGATCAAAACCCCATTGGAATTTATTTTTTAAATTCAAATTGCATTGCATGAAATATTTCTCTTTCATTCTACGCAAATGTGATTGTATAGTTTCTCTCGTGAGAAGCGACTTTGTTTCCTGAGAGACCTTTCCAGGGCGTAAGTAGGAAATGGGGTGGTGCGTTGCTCGGCGAATAGCTTCAGTGAAGCCAACACAACAACGCGCACACTTCTGCTGCTGCAAACGACTGCTATTTTGCTCACGAGGCAAGAAACTGATATCAAAATCTGCATTACAGTTAAGTTAACATTGTGATGTATGTAAAAAGAAACAAAAAGATAAAATGATTTATTAAAATTTAAAGAAAATTATTTTCTTGTAAAAAGATATTTAAAGATATTTCCTTACGAAAAGAAGATTGGGGAGTATTTTATTTCATTTTGTATTTTTTCGGTATTTATTTATGTAATAGGAACTTGATTTATAATTTAAAAGTATTCAATCCCAGCGCCTTTCATTTACATAGTTCACATTGGATGAAAATTTTACTTTTCGTCAGTAATTTAAATTTGTCTCACCTTTTGATGAGATTTCGATAACAACACAAAACCGATTTCGATAATAACATAAAACACTTCATATTGAAATTTTGGTTTTAAATGTATTTTGTTGTTGTTGTGTATAATTTGAGGACAATAGAAGTAACCAAAAGTTTCATAATTGATAAAGAACACAAGAAAATTACTTAAAATATCTGCGTTGTTTCGTCTCTACTTTGGTTGCAAAACGCTAACTGAACTTCAAACCCACCATTTCTTTAACTGGAATAGCATGATTTTTACAAGTGATGGAAACTATCTGATAAGCACAGAAACTTGCCACTGTAAATATTTCTTTTTGTAGATTAACAGTATAATAATTAAAAAATCAATACTATATTAACACTCAATTTCAAGGAATAATATTTTGTCAATGTGTATTATACAGTCAATATTAGCTTTTAGCATGATTCATATCAGCACCATACCATGTTGAGTTGCACTTCGATGGTCGAGACATCTACCTTCAGTGTACCGAAGAACAACAGTGCTTGGCAGGGTTGCATATCTTCAATAACGTTCACGAAAATAATTTCTAGTACACCAAAATTTCTATGGTTATTTGTGTAGTAATTAGAGTTATGTTCTGAGTTGAATAAATCACCTATATTAATTAAGAAATTGAAATCGACCAAATTAAGAAAACAATTTAATGAGCAACTTTTGAATAAACAAATACACAACTCGATTTACATGGTTCAAACTAAACGGTTAGTGGAAACCTGCATCATAACTTAATAGTAACTGTAACTGCAAAAATTATTGTGCGTATTTTTAACCTAAATATTAAATTTTTTTAACAGTTTAAATTGGGAGACTGTAGGAGACTGTAAGAGACTGTAGGAGACTTTCCTCAACCTTCTATTTCCATTCATTTTCTCTTGAACAAATGACACTCGAGGGATGTTTGCGCGCATCCGCTTATCTCAACTTCTCAACAATTTACGGAATTAGACTTCACTGAGCTTCGAGCGTCGACTCATGGTATTCGCCCGCCCTTTCGCCTGCGGTCTCATTATCTTCCCTCTAATATTTACTTATCGACCATCTCCCTTTTATGTAAGCGGAAACCTGTCCCTCCTAATTGTAATACTTCCTCTTAAAAAAGATATTGAATTCAAGCGTTACAAGGGTGAGATAACATTAATTAATGCATAGTTATTTTCGACCGTTGTAAATATACTTTTATAAATACATAATTATATAATATTAAAATGTATGTTCGACCTTTATGTAGGAATACGTCAGATACTTGCTTTAACACAGGTACAAGAAAAGCGAAATAATCTGTCGAAAAGGAGTCACGAAGTATTTGCAAACAAAAGTAAAAAAAAACTGAATAGTAGTTGTATTCATGAATTCAATAATTTATAGACGATCTGTATGTTTATGTAAATTTAACGAATGGATTATTCCTTTTACATACAGCATTTCAAGATTTACATATTTTGAAAACATTCACTCTCAGTCTTGAATCATTGCGTTAAAACACGTCATGATTCAATGCTGTGTTATACATTTTCAAATTATACAATTATTTATAAGAAAGAAGTCTTCTTATAATAATAATAATCATGCTTTCATAATGAATCGCAAGTAATACAATACTAATAAAATAACTGGACCTCCGGAATTTCATGGAGCAGAAAACTATAAAAAAATAAATAATGGATTATTGATATAGAGTGATAATTATGATAATTGTCATTGTTAATTATTTTAGAAACTTTTTTTCCCATGACAGTATTGTGTGGAAAACAAATACTACTAAAATAATGTACTCACAAATAGATGTGATTCATTTTGTCCTTTTTTTCCAAGTTGCACATGAAATCACACGTGGAAAAAATTGTTTTCGAGCGAGAATAAATGAATGTTTCAGCTCATCAAATGCTTTTTTAATCACTTTTTGAATTGCCACAACAATAGTTATTTTTAATATTATTATTTATCATGGTATTTATTATTAATTAAAACACTATGAGTGAAGTTTATTTTAATTCACATCACTATCACTTTAATAAAGATTACATCATTAGTGTTAAAACTTGGTTGAATGGTCAACAAAAAGGTTCGAGGATATGAGAAATTATGTTAACGTTCGATAACCGCCGAAATATTTTCTCTTCTCTTCTCTTCTCTTCTAGTAATTAAATGTACAATTCTGAATGAGCCATCTTTCTAGTGCTCTTTCGTAAAACATTAAGATAAATTACGTATAAAACTAATAACGTTTTAAGAGAGGGCTCGAAGTAACAGAAGAAAAACATTTCAAAAACATCATTGAACATTCATGAATGTTTAAAAGAATCAATAAAGTTTTGAATACACGATATTCAACCGTCACAATTCTGATGACATTTTTTATGAAATCGGGACATCACAGTAATTTTCCTTGTGGTTAATAGGTACATTCTCTATATGAACGCACTCTCTCTCCCTCTTTCTTTCTCTCTCTCTCTCTCTTTCTCCTTCTCTTTCTCTCTCTCCTATACCCATTTTTGGGTTTCATGCAATGTTACTGTCAAAATTTCATCAATTTTAGATCAGTAGTTTAACCAATGAAACGTAAGAAATATTTGGTAATTTATGGAATTAGTACAAGTACTAGAAGAAAACGAGGGGTTTAATTACATCACTCTTCATATACTTTTATTTCAAGTTACTCTGAAGTAGGTATTTTATTTTGAATGTAAAGAAGTATTTGAAAGAAAACAGGTGGGTACATCATTAAGATCAATGATATAAGACGCCGTTTTAGATTGCTAATGGTTAACATAGAAAAATAATATTCACGACAATTTTGATCACTGGATAATTAACACGAAAACAAATGTTTTAATTATTAGAACTTTCATATTTTTGAAGTTACTAACCTGGATCTGTTCACAGTCAACCTCTCCACCATAGCTCAGGAAAGATTCAATTTCATGAAATTTCCGCTCAGTAATACTTCATTTCCGAGAAATAATTGATATTCCACGAATATTGACCCGTCTGTACCACACATGCTATGCAGAGATATGCTTTTAAAATCTTGGTCAATGTAATAGTTAATTTGTTTGACTTTGATGCTGCGGAACAACAGTGGATGTGTGCGCCTCGTTATAGGTAAATTAATACACTATACACATTATACAGTTTCTAAAAAGAAAATGAAGAGGTTCGTCCCAACATAACACAAAATAAAGTTGGAAATATACAATTTAAGAATCTCACAGTAATATAAAATAATTTACTTATGACCATTAAATACTAAATTTTATTAAATAATTTACTAAACTGGTGAAACGTCAATCAATAATTTGCAAGCAAAACTAAACATCTTACACTTATAATATATTGCTGTCCAAAGTGCTACCAGTCAAATACCTAATAACAAATACAAAGAACAAACACATTGCAGTAACCACTCAACTCTCAGTAGATCATCCACTGATCCTTTACTGAGAAACCAATTTTTAAAATATTTTTAGAAACGGACAAAATTGTTATGTCGAGTGCTAGTGGGTGATGATAGTTTTGGGCCAATAAATGACGATCTTTAAAACCAACATTTTTACATCTTTGTTCTTGTCACGTGCCCTTGACAGTCACGTGCCCTTGACAGTCACGTGCCCTTGACGTTTTGTAAAATTTCTGTTTTGGAGTTCCTGTTGCTCTTAAAGAAACCCCTTAAAACTTCGTAAATAAATAAGACTAAGAAAAGGTAGTACTCTGTTTCTAAAGAAAAGTGGGAAGGATGGAGAAAATCTTCATTTATGATTTATAATTCGCATGAAATACTTTTGGGTCACAATAAATGGTTTCAGCGTGTAAATCGGCGCTCCACCGCAATTTTCTATGCCATATTGAAGAATGGAGTGTATTAAAGAATAATAAAGACATTTTATTAGAGATAGGTGACAAAAATTTCGAAGAAATAAAATTGGCGAATTCTCCTCCGTAGAAGGCTTTTCAAACTGTTGGTATAATTTTTCCATTTTATTGTCCAGAATGACTCCGTAATATTCGATGTTTTCAGTTCGTTACAGTTGGGCTTCTACAAGTTTTTTTTGATTTTGACAGTTATGTAAATGATGGTTGAAATTATCCCTAAATATTAATATTATTATAAATCGTAAAGTCACATAGCGGAAAAAATTGTGTTAACGTTACAAGACATAAAACAGACCCATTACAACGCAAATCGAAGGTTTAACGTTTGTATAAACTAGAGATGTAAAATACCCTCAAATGCTATTTCATGAAGTATTTGTTTATTTATTTAATTTATTATCTTAATTTCTTTCATGAGATGCTTTATTGAAATAAAAATAGAAATATCTCACGAGAAGAAAAACTCTCAAACTAAATGGTAATTCTGAAATACAGTATCAAATTTGGGGCAGGAGTGTTCCTCACTCTAAATTTAAAAAAAAAACACGTAAAAATGTTAACTAAAACCTTTAGTTCATCAGTAATTATTTCTCATATTATGATTTACAATCAATAACACACGTCATCATCTGAGGACATTCAAGTAGGAAATATTCCATATATTTCAGGTCTGTAAATTACTAAAGAAGAATTGAAAGGCAGTTGTGTGTTTTGATTCGATGCTTCGTACTGAAAATTAAACATTTATTTAATTTCAAATGTATAATATATTAAAAGTAATGAATATGACTTTTAGATAATGAAATAAATAATATTTTGAAACGTACATACATTAGGTAATGTAACTCCTAACTAACTCGTAAAATATACATTATTAAAACGTTGTGATCCTTTTTCTGAAACAACTTTTTCAGTGCATTAGGAAATAGAAAGGTATGAAAGGAGCCGTTAAATTAAAGAAATACCTCCCTAGAGAACGCAAAGGGGTCATAAAAGCTCGGATTGAAAATGTTAGCCTCTAGACACCTAGATACACATCCTTTTTCGTTTCTTGAGAACGTACTAAATCTCGAAGCTCCTGCTCGCATAAAACCTTTCTCCTGTGTCTCATTTTACCTCCTTCTGTCTGTTCTTTATTCCCTCCTTTATTCCTCACGCACCTCCTCTTTTACTCTCGGGCACAGCAGACTCTTGAATGACCACATAGTATATCACCTTTACGTCGCTTTCCCTCTAGTGCCATCGGGTGTTCAATGACTCGTAACTGATAAGACCTCATAACATAGAAGAGGGCACTACTTAGCCCTCCGCTGCGAAACGTGACTCTCCTTGCTGCCTAATTAATCAACCGGAGAGCCGCCTCCCTCGCTCATCCCTCGCCACCAACGCCACCGGTGCTCGTCAAGCTGCCTGTCCACACCGTCGCGATTGCCACAGGGGGACACGTTATCAAACACTATGGCGCTAGCATACAAGCCACATCTCTCTATATTTAAAATACTGGTGTAAAACTATGGCGTATTTTATAATATACGTTCAAACTTTTTATCTCTCGTACGAAAAACGATATAATGGGTTGTGTACATTAAATCTGTAGCCCCATCCTGGCCCGGGTTTTGCTCCGGTTTTCCTTCGGGTAGAGGCGGATTTCTTATACAAGTTCTCTAGGCTTTGTCTAGGGGCACTATAACAATAAATCGTGAATTTAGTGTTATTTCAATTCTTATGATTTTTAAACACTATACTCAGAATAATCTATAGTTCGATAATAATTTGTACACGTAAAATATTTTTTTTGTGTTAAATTACAAACATATTGACATTCTATTAGTATTGTAACTCATAACTAACTTTTTATCTTATCTAGGAATTTTTGCTGAAATTTTTCAATCCATCTCTGCCTTAGGGTCCTTGATAGGAATTGATGGGATGGTCCCTTGCTTGCTTCCGGAGAGTTAATTAGTTTATTGTCCTTGTCGTAAGCAGTTTATACTGCTTTTTTGACAATAAAATTTATTTATTTATAAAGAAAAATAATAAGTACGTGGGTAGGAGAAAACCATTATCAAATGGTACAATTAAACTTTACTAACTTTTGACCATTTTATAATGATACTTTTCAATTTGTTTTCAAGGTTGAATCACTTTTATTTGTTCTTGAATTTCACAACTATGCCACAACTGTTCGTCTCTCCGACATGTGATTATTGCCCTATAGTTCCCTCATTGCTAGACCCAGTAGGCGGAGGCTCGCTACCACTCGATTGACTCGATAGTATGGTTCAGCGCGTGATACGAATCATCATTCCGTTCAATTGGATTTATTAGTTCATTAAGCTGAGCATCCGTTCGCCGAAGATGATTCATAGCCATCTGCTTTGGACAGATCAGTGTTGGACGAGGCAACTTACCACCCGACTATCGGATTCAATTGGAGACGGAGTAGCGAAAGAGAAAAATAAAAGTTGATGTTTGGTGGCTCAACCACAATTCAATCACATAGTGCGAATCACGAGAGAGCGATAACAATACATGATTAAAGGTAACAACAATTTATATTAGAAATGTAACGTGTGTGTATTATTTTTTGATTCTCGGGAAGGATGTACTAATTTGTTTACAACGAAAAATAAATATTTACTATGTTATTATTACTATATTATTTCCAATATTAACGTCGTATGAAAACTAATTTGAATTGAAGCTTGTTACATCTGTTGTAAATGTGCATCGACAGAGAATTTCAAGTTGCAATAAATATTGTTATTATTAGAGAATAACCAATTTCTAACATGAAATCATTTCATAATGAACATCTGCCTAATAAAATAATAATAATAAATTAATTTTCAAATAAGCAGTTACAAATAATAAATTTTCGATACGTAAAAAGATAAATAAAACTTGAAGAGGTGTAGACTTTTTCATATGAAAGAGAATCATTCAACATTAACATATGGGTTAGGTAAAAATCTCTTGCATTTTAAACAAATTATGTATCAAATGTTAAAATAATATTAAAGAACTCTCATCCAGAAGCTTCATCTGATGCGTACACAGAAAGTGTTATTCCGAGTTTGATGAAATTATGCTCACTTTGCTTCGTTAATGACGATATTTTGAGACCTGACATAAACATAAAGCTGAGAATAAACTATTGAACCGTTCTACAGGTCGTGGCCATCTCTGCTCTATGGCGCCGCTTGCTTTCCTCGTACTAAGGGTTAATGTTCACATGTGTTTTCATATATTTTCATCATCCTTCAACTGCTTTATCTGCTATATTTCTTCCTGCGTCTGAAAAGCATTTGGTTCCATATTCCCTGCTCTCTTTTTCCCGTCCATTTTGTTCATTTGAAACTCTTGGGCTCTACGACAGCACCCTTCTTCGCTTTTATTCCCGCATTTCAATCTCTTCCAGGTCTCTCTTCTGCGCCGTGATGAGGTGAGCTGCTTCTAACGATCTTAGGAATTGCTACTTCAGAAGCCCTTATGAGTTTCGTATCAGGTAAATGAAAACGCCGCGCAGTGCCCCTCCATTATGAGACAATTTAAGGAAGAGGCAATGAACGGGGCTGGAGGTAGCTGCTGGATGATAACAGATAATTGCTGGAGGGATGATTGACTGGGATGGAGGAGTTTTAAGTGTTGAAACAGAAAGAGATCGAAATATTTGTCTGTCAGCATTTTTCAGGTTCTTACTGGAATCCTATGGTTTCCAACAACTCCTCTCCAAAACAGGTTTTGCAAAGCATCACGCAAAAAATTGGTGAACAAAATTCAATTCCGTTTTAAAGAAGAAGAAAGAACGATAATCGATTCCTAAGTTCAATAATCCCATTTGAAGACAGGGATTCATTACAAGTAAAACAATGAGCATGACAGAATAGTTTGTTTACTTTACGAATATTTTCTAATTGATAAATACGTTGGTAAAGGACGGTTAAGTAACACGATATATTTGATTACGTTCAAATAGAATATTAAGAAATTTAATGACGTAAAAATCATGAAAGCACCATTAGGAAAAGGTCAGCTAAAAAAGGAAGAAGAGATTTTTGATAAAAAACTAAGCAATAAATTGAGGTAACCACTTCATTAGTTTTTTTTTCTTATTACTTGAAATCGCCATTTTACTCGTCACTGTAGTTCCCGGTTAAATTTTCTTAGGCGAAAAAATATTATCATATTTTCAGAAGCTTATCAATTTTTTGCTTCGTCATTTGCGAGTAGAGTCCTTTGAAATCATTTTTAGTCTTCGGTTGCGAAAAATAGACAACCTACTGGTTTACACTGCCAACGCAGAAAAAAAATGTCTCCTGAACTATAATGAAAGACAAATATGTCCTGTCCTCTTTTTACTGTTCACTTCTACTACTCTCTAAATACGAGGATACAACCCAATAAAACCTTGAATTTTCTTCCTGAAGAAGGAAAGGGAAACATTATCATTCAATAGTCGACATCAGGCGACCTGCGGGTCGTATGCGGCCCACGAAACCTTTTTACGGTTTGCGAGGTAAAGTACATTTTACATAAAAATTCGTATCAAATGTTAGGAGACAGAACTTTGTGTTATAAATCATAGCCGCCGGTATAACTATTTGGTGTAGCATGTCCGATGACAGAAAGTAGAATTTTTTTTCGGAATTACCTCGTCATACATAACAACATAGAAACATTTTTTTATTATAAATAAATAAATAAATTTATTGTCAAAAAACAGTACAAACTGCGTATGACCACGTGGAGGGAAAAAAACTAATTTACTCTCCGGAAGCAAGCAAGGGACCATCCCATCAATTCCGATCAAGGGCCCTAAGGCAGAGGCGGATTCAAAAAATTCAGCAAAAATTCCTAGATAAGATAAAAAGTTAGCTGCGAGTTATAATACTAATAGAATGTCAATATGTTTGTAATTTTAAGCAAAAAATTACATGTAAGTTATTATCGAACTATAGATTATTCTGAGTATAGTGCTTAAAAATTGAAATAACACTAAATTCACGATTTATTGTTACAATAGACCCGCCCCTAGACAAAGCCTAGAGAACCTGTATGATAAATCCGCCTCTACCCGAAGGAAAACCGGAGAAAAACCCGGGCCAGGATGGGAAATACCTGGCTAATATAAAATTTTGGTAGAATCAAGATTCGAAAAAAACTTTGGTGCCATCTTACTACAAATTTTATTACGATTCCGAAACTATACGTTTTATTTGTCGCGCTTGATATTCACGGTAATTGGAAAAAAAATGTTACGCATTATTTTCTTCGCCACCAGATGTATTAGTAGTTTAGGGTGCGCTAATTTCAATAAGGCGGCGACAGTGAGCCATGAACAATTTTACACAATTGTTCGGTCACAGTCGGAGATGTGAGGTACTCGTATGTTAATCCCGGCGATTCCGTTTTACGAAAATCAGTTTAAGGGAGACGATGGAGATAACAGCATTCGCGGAAGAGTATACGAAGAATAAGATTAGGATTCTACCATAAAGTTAAATTGGTCCTTATATTTAACATCAAAAATACTTTTCTTTTAATAAGAAATAAACAATTTATTGTTCCCAGCTTGATAATAAATTTGATGAGAGTCAACGGCGATACAAATAAATAAATGTGACCCATTAGTTTTGTTCGTCGGTTAACATTCAGTCATACCCCACCCCGAGCCGGGCCGATCCGATAGATCGAAACAGAAGTAACCAGAACAACTTTTGACGTCTCCCCAGAAGGGGTTTACTCCGGCCTACGCGTTAACCACATCTTAGCGAGGCTGGAGGAAACCCCCATACTCGAGGCCGCGTTGCAATACCTGGTACAGTCTCGAGCTGGAGGAGGAAGGATTGCGTTCCGGTATCCGCAAGAGGTGCTCCAAATGCAGCTGGTGGCATCGGGAGTCCCATCAGAGCCCGAAGAGCTGCATCGCTACGTCGCGGAAGCCTTCCGGAGGAGGGGAGTTCCTCTGGATATGGCAAGCATAGCCGGCCACTATAAAAGAGTACTGGGAACGGTACGATGCGTGCCTGGGAATCCTATTGGTATGGTGGTGGTCCG
>NNCF01125986.1:844610-884950 GCA_002313205.1 Laupala kohalensis | reverse complement strand
GAAGTGTTAATATATTTAATTCCTTGAATAAAGGTTTACAAGAGTTTCGGGGATGAGATTTACAAATTATCCGAACTATCCTCTTCTGAATTCTGAAAGTTTGAATACTCTGACCGGAATTACCCCAGAAGATAATGCCGTAACGTAAATGGGAGATGAGAAAGAAATGAAATGTATGAGGAGGAGGAATATTTTATAGATAAAAGAACTTAAGGAACAAAAGTCCTGGATACAATACAATAACATATGATATAATAAAGGGAACAGCAAATAGAAATATAAAGGGAATAACAGGTGTAATGAATAAATGTTATAGATATAGTTACTTTACAAGGGCATGAAATTGTTTAATAAAGGTAGAAATACGAGCAAAAATGATTGCATATCATATAGACCTTGTTTAAGGAAACTTTTAGATAAAAAATAGGAAAGGAAATAAGATAAGCAATAGGAGACAAAATGAACAAAAATTAATACGGTTACACAAATGAACAAATACAGAGATCTTTATAAATAAATCCCGTGAAATCGTGGACTAACGGATACGTGAATACACGTTGGCTATACTTTTGGACTTCAAAGGGATATTCGACTGTGTTTATTAATTATCATGGAAGAATTAATGAGTTTTGGTGAAAAAGAAAAATACGTAATCTAGTAGAATCATGTTTTTTTTTTCAAGATAGGCAAGTTCGAGATTAAGAATAGAAACGAAAAGTTGATATACAATGTCATAAAAGGGTGCCCGCAAGGAAGTCACACGGGATCATTATTTTGGAACGTTGCGTTAGATAAGCTATTGACGTTCTTAGAAGATAAGGGTATTCTTGCTTTGGCATACTCTGATGATATGGTCATCTTTACAGATGAAAACAGTAGAAGGAAATTGGAAGAAAAAAATAAAAAAATTCTAGGAGATGTAAAAAATTATGTAATCAAAATGGGTCTGGAAATATCAAGGAAAAAACAGAAGGCATAATATTTGGCAAAGGAATAAAACGAGGCTACAGGAAACCAGTTATAAAAATAGGAGACTGGCCAAATACCTCGGAGTTGTAATAGATGATAAGATGAATTTCAGACAACACTTCTTATACGTAGACAGGAAAATCAAGAAAATGTATTACGGACTGGCGAGAATTAGATTTATTAAATATAACTCAGCGAGAAAAGACCATCAGAGATATAAAGAGGAGCCATTCAATTATTGCTATGCATATTATGTGGTGCATTGATTTGTAGGGAAAGATAGAAACAGACACACAACGAAAGAAAATTACAGAGTATTCAATGAATGTGTTTAATTAACTGAAGTGGGTGTTACCGAAGTGTGTCTACAAAGCCACTTGATGTATTATTGGCCGAATTGCCTATTGACTTGGTTATAGATAAAGCATGGGTTAAGACGACAATACGACTTGTTGGGGAAGTGATTGTCGATGGAGAAAAACTACACGAGAGTAAAAAAGGATAGGCAAGATTATTGATGCAAAAGTTGGAAGAGTGTAACATACGATGGGAGAAGGCGAGTGAGGGAAGAGATTTATTTAGATTTACAACGAAAGTGATATTCGTAAGAAAGAGAAAAAAAGTGTTTGCACCAGAAATGGAGATGCTTCAAATTTTAACAGGTCATGGGAATATGAAGAGTTATTGGAAAAAGAGAAATATGAGCGTGGATGATAAGTGTCAATGTGGGAAAGGTATTGAACAATGTTGAGCATATTATGTATGATTGTGAATTCAATGGTGTGGAACGGGCGAACTGGTCAAAAACGTTGAAAGGAAGGGGATTATTTGTTGCTCAAGATTGGACGAGTTATATAAACGAGGAACAAGATTTTGAAGAATTTGTGGCAAAGAGTGAGGTAATAACAGACATATAAATGAGATTAGCTATATAGTGAGACAAATCTCCTCGAGGAGCAATTAATATCACTAATCTGATTCGGTCAAGATATCCTTATGCACAAGGAAACAGAAACAAGGAAGTAATAAGGAAAAGGAGAATAATAAGAATGGCGAAGGATAATTAAGCAAAAGGAAAAAATGAAAGAAAAGAAATTGATGAAAGGAATAGAATGAAGGCTCTGGTAGTGCCTAACAGCGCTGAGAACCGGGTTGAATGTGAAGAAAACATAAATAATAATAATTCAAATGGAACTAAAGACAATGCGATGACAAAAGATGTAAAAGAAAAAGTACAGTTAGCAATTTATGGTTTTGATTTTTGATGGTTTGCCTTTCTCGATAGCAAGGAGGAAAATTAACAGGATATGAAATTCAAGCTTCGCATTCTTTTTCAAAGAAAACACTTCTCAATGCGTACTATCCAGTGAGTAGCAAATAAATACTATTCTGAAATTTGGCGTAATGCTCATCACTTTTTGTATCCACTTTATTTAGAGGCACAATTACATACTATGAACATTATGAGCTTAATTTGCTCCTAAAGATTTAGTAATAATTGTAATTTCGATCTGTTTTGTTATTCCTGTAACATATAAGGCGAGTTTTGGTTTTAAAATCGAAATTAACTTATAGGCGAGGTGTGAATAAAATTTTGCTATAAAATTAAAAGTCTCTAATTAAACACTAAGACACGATCGTATTGTAATAAAACACTACTACACAAAGAAGAACCGAATAGTTTACACTACGAGATGAAACAGTTTTTGGTACTAGAATATCAAGCACTTATTTCTTCCAAGGAGAATAAACATTCTGAAATAATGTCTGCTGAAATAGCTATTAATAATAAACATTATTAAATAACGTAAATACAGACTGCTTCCAAATGTATTGTATCATTTTCACTTCACAATATCTTCATTTGAATTTTTCGATCAGTAAATGTGGTCATATGTACTTTTTGAAAATAAATTTATTGTTGATATTAAATAGTCCGTAAGTCACCAAAGGAAGTAGAAATTTCCAATAAAAGAAATGCGTTAACTATTATCGAGTAATGTTCTTTGGAAGAAGATATACCTCATCGTAAAGCCACGTTCTACTATCTCAGTCTTCCCTCCCTGATTTCAATCCATCTCTTCGTCCGTCCACTTTGGCTTTTTCTATTTCTGTCGCAAAGGGGATGAAGAGGGCGAATAAAGAGAGTTGTATAGCTTGTCATCAGCGCCTCTCGCGGAGGCATCGCGACTCGATGGAAAGTTTCAAAAACAGTCTCGAGGGAAGGTCACGGAAAAATCCTTATTACTCCGACGAAGAAAAATACCTGCGGGAAGAAGAACTCGAACCCCTTCAGAACCAAACTAACCACGAGAAAAAAAATCAATATTGATTTAAGTTTCAAGCTATTTTGATGAACACTATTTTTACTGTCCATAATTATTAGCCTTGGAAATCTATTAGCATACAGAAATCCCCATCCCGGTCCGGGTTTTTTGTCTAGGTCCGCGTTTATTCAAACAATAAATCGTGAATTTAGTATTATTTTAATTCTTATGATTTATATTCAAAATAACATATAGTTCGATAATAATTCGTACAACTGAAATAAATTTTTTGTGTTAAAAAATTACAAACTTGTTGATATTCTATTAGTGATATAACACGTAGCTTACATTTTATCTTATCTAGGAGTTTGCTGAATTTTTTCTACCTTAGGGCCCTTGATCGGAATTGATGGGATGGTCCCTTGCTTGCTTCCGGAGAGAAAATTAGTTCATTGTCCTCCACGTGGTCATACGCAGTTTGTTCCGCTTTTTTAAAA
The DNA here is from genome assembly GCA_002313205.1 of Laupala kohalensis. Lineage (NCBI taxonomy): Eukaryota > Metazoa > Arthropoda > Insecta > Orthoptera > Trigonidiidae > Laupala > Laupala kohalensis. The sequence continues at coordinate 881,217 of NNCF01125986.1, read as the reverse complement.
ATGAAATTATTTATTTGTATTTATTACTCTTAAATAGTGAGGAACCACACCACTAGGAAACAGGTTAGTTATATTATGTTACATGAAAATGGGAGACGGAACTGTGATTCGATCTCAGGAACTTCAACTTAGCGCGCAAGTCAGAACGGCGTAATTGGTAGAGCATCAGCGCGCAAAGTTGAAAATACTAAGTTGAAATTTGTATCCCGTCTCCCATTTTCATTCAACGTAACATAATTAATTCAACATAATATACCTAATTACTACGTAGGCCATAACTTGGTAGTTTCGAAGATAATGTGTTGTATGTATACTATTATAGAATTTAGGATGGGTAGATGGTTGTGATGTTTTTTAATTTAGCCCTGATGAGGACCTAAATAAAGAGCGAAACGTTGGCACGAGTTAAAGATTCCTTTGTTTTATTTGGCCTCAATGCAAAAACAACATCGCTAATTGACGCTATAGATGCGTCACAATCTCTCATGCAACATCATCTTATAGAACTTTTACACAAAAAACGGATGTAAGAAATGCAACGAAATTACTTATTTTAGCGTAACAAATTTTACAGTAGTAATGTAATCTGTAAACAACAAGTCATCATAGATCCATTTCCCTTTTATAAAATTGGACTTCCTCCAATTATGTAGACACCCTACCAACATTTTCAACGCAATTTTTATAAAAATAAAGCAATATACAGGAAAATTTTTGTAATGTTTATCATTTTTTTTAATTCAAAAAAGATATTGAAAACAAATGTTCGTAATTCAAAGTTAGAGAAACCAAAGAAAAGAAAACGGAACGACACCTACAATACAGCAGGTTTCGTATTTTCGGTGCCTCGGTTAATAACGACAGAATGATGGCATCCCACACGAACAATAAAATGTTGTTTTGCTTTGTGAAGCATTTCGAATAACAATGATTTTAATGCAAAGCATAAGTCGGTGCTTGTTTGCTGTATTATTGCGTCTACACCAGACACACGTAATCGATTATTATACAGTCCTTTTTACCGGATGTTTAGATCAGAAGCAAAGTCATACCTTACCTGTTATTAAGTTCTTTTAGCATCAGAAATGATAAAATATTACGTGCTTAGACACAGAATTTGCAGTGACGTATGCTGTGGGTTATAATGTAGCTTGTGTTTTGCGGATCACCACCCAGTGTGTATCTGGTAAATGAATATAATTGGTACAGTAAAATCAATTGATATACAATTTATAAATAGTACTTCTCCCAGTTCCCAATTCCAACACAATACGTTTTACAAATCGTAATTTTAAGTTAATCAACAATATTAATAATGTTTTTCCAGAGTTACATTTGTAAAAACGTGCAGGTTTCGATAATATTATACTAACATATTGGTATCATACAAATCACAATGCTGTGAAAAAAGATAGTTTCAATACCATAATTAAACGTTGCTTAATGAAGATGGGGTTTTACGTTAATTCTCAATATCTGACTTGTTGCATCAAATTTCCACATGTCATACATCATTGATGTTTCCTATTGTTTGTGTTTTTACTGTTGTTTTCGGAATTCAATTTTGTCCGGAGAAAATCTAACCCAATTCCGCGCTCTGACTCCGCGACTCTTTGCGCAACGTAACAGAAAGCCAATCAAATCCTGAGTCAGTTTTACGGACCAAGAAACCAGATCGAGTCCATAAACACTTCGACGTATCACCTAGACAACACGCACAGTTCATATCTGTGATTCCAAAATCTATGAAATGTTATTGAAATCCTTTGCTGACATTTCTTCAGGAACTTCTGTCACGAAGAAACTTCATTGAAATCTATCTAGAAATAGAAGCGACGCTGTGGTGAATTAAATACATAAAATAAATATATAAAAAAAATACATATAAATTTTGTGACAATTAGAAATTCCTGTTTCTATATATTTCATTTTTTGTCAAAATCTAGTAAGTCAAACGAAATATTGCTTTTCTGTATATTTGTTTATTTATTTTTGTAACAGCACTGACGATGTCTGCCAAGCGGTCGAAAAGGCCTTATGATTTAATAAATCAAAAACTGGATAGTATGACTACATATTCTTTATACAAATGAATAATTTATTAACAAAAACGCAGTTTCAATTTGCGTATGGCCTCGCAGAAGACACAAAAAAAATTTACCCACTGGAAACAAACAAGGGACCATTCTATCAACCCCGAAAATTTAAAAGAGGAGGAAAAATTAAAACTTTTGCATCCCCAAGCACAATACTGAAAGGCCTTGCACTGTATAAAAAGAATAATAATAATTATATAATACCCTCTTTTTATAATACCCTCATAATAATTACTCATTTGATTTTCAATAGTTCTAATAAAACAGAGGAGACAGGATTACGGTAGATAGGAATTTTTTCATCTTTTTTCTTATTTTACTTTTCTTTTTGTAGTTAATGTTCAACACAGTTCAATAACAGAACCATTTCAATCGTATTTCTCATTTTTGTGTTGAAATTGTAATTAACTGTAATGCAAATGTATAAGGTAGAAATTGTATGGTATTACATTCTAATGGAGCCAATTGAAGAAGGGATACAAACCCTGCAATGACAATGTTTGAGGCAGGACGTATAACGATTTACCAAACAAAGAAAGCAATAATAGAACAGTTTCTCAACAAATACGTATTGTTATCAATTTATTATTTCTAATTAATCATACAGAGTAAAAACTCTCAAAATTCGAAATACATAACGACGGTTCAGTTCTAGAAACGAAACAAGTGGTTGGATGGAGAGAAGTAATCCTTTACTTCATACATCCTTTACTTCATCCTTTACTTCATGTATCGGTTTATTTCTAGAATGAAGGAAACGTCTCCACCTGCGTGTATTGTATCTTCGGTATTCACTGGGAAGCTCATAAAAGGTTCGCGTATGGATATGAAGTGGAGGCCACAAGAGTTTCACGACCGAAGCAATCGTCTTGGAACGCTTTGTTTGTCTCCTCCGTAACACCGAAAAGCTTTCGGACACGAAAATACACCAGAGGTCCTCCACTCTGTCCAAGAAAGGAAGATGCATCTTCTGTGACGAGTGGATGAAATCATTTTCAAAAAATTTGAATAATGATTAATACATTAAAATCAAAATAATATTGTGTATCCTTGATTTTTCTTAAAAAATTTGAATAATTTAAATTGACTAAATTTATGCAAAATGCCCATAAATGATTTTTAAATCACGTACTTTTCACTGAAAAGGTTTCAAAAGTGAATACATGGGATTATTACTTTGCGCACGTTGACAATATTCTCGTGTAGTATCATGTTAACATTGTAATATTGTTAGCAAACTGTTTTTATTTCAGCATGCTAAGCTATGACAGACAATTTGAGTCACTGTCAGGAGAATATACACAACAACATATTGTAAATTCATTTATTTATATACATATTTACCTGACAATGAGAGAAATTAGTGTGTCGAATATTTGTGTGCTGAAATAAAAACTTAGTTTATTAATATATATCTTCCGTTACGTTTCTAAATGATTTTCAAATGTTGTCACCCCTGCACTCCCATCCGTTAACATCTCGTCCTTTCGAAAATTGAAATTTCATTTATGACTTGTCCTCTCAAGGTGACGCATCTTTTTGTTTGTTTTAGAATACTAATGATTGTTTTGATAATTTAAATATTTTTTGTTGTTTTTGTAATGTAAGAATTTTTATGCACCTGATAAGGACATTGCCCACAGTCGAAGCGTAGCATTTAAAACTGTGTTAAACCAAAAAAAATGTCTGAAAATGATGAAACTGTTTTATTCAAAAACATGTGTTGCATCGATTTAAAGTGTTATCCTTTTGTTAAAACGATGTATAGTTATTGACCCCAATATTAAACCAGAAGATAATTTAACGAGCTTAGGTTTTATAATGAAATTAATTTGTATTCGCCGACGTTTCGAATAATATATTTNAAAAAAAAAAAAAAAATCTTTACATTACATACCTTATTGATACCTTATGTAATGTAAAGCTTTTTTTGCTTTAGTATGTGTGTATTTATTTTGGACAATGTTATGAAATATGTATTGTTTCATGCCCTCAGCCCTGAGGAAGAAAATATATTATTCGAAACGTCGGCGAATACAAATTAATTTCATTATAAAACCTAAATTCGTTAAATTATCTGCTGGTTATCCTTTTGGGTAAATTACAAAAATAAAATGCAAGGTAGAGGATTTATTTATTAACAACTCACCATCCGTGTTGACAGCGGACACGTACGTCCAGTTGAAGCGTCGTACGATGTCCACCATGACTTGCGCCTGATAGTAGTCCGAAGGCACGACGCGGAGGAAGTAATTGAAGCGACTCTTGTCACTGAGGTCTTTGCTGGTGGTGGAGTATCCCACTTGCGGGATCTGGAAGAGTTGCAGCAGGTTCTGCACTTGGATGGCGACGGAAGACGACGCAGGGCCCACGACGCCAACCAACGGCGCACGGCGCGACTGCCCCGAGACGCCGGCGCCAGGCAGCAGCGACGACACGTCACCGCTCTGCAACGCACGCACACGTCTTATACTATATAGTTAAGGATGAGAAGAGACGAAGAAAGAAACAGCCCTTCATCGGTTCATACAGAAAGCGGAATTCACGCATAATAATAGAAAATGGTTTCAGCGAAATGGACCAACCCCACAAATTATAACAGGACACGGAGCTTTGAATAGCTATCTCTATAAATAAAAAATATTGCAAGAACAAGTAAGTATATGCGGAAATCACGCTGATACAGTGGAGCATATATTATATGAATGCAAAGTTAATGGTGAAGAACGAGGAAGGTGGTTAGCAAAATTGAGGCGTAATGGTATATTCATCCCTCGAAATTGGGGACAATGTACAGACAAGGAGGGGACATATCATGATTTCGAAGAATTTCCGACGGAGTCAATGTTGGTCCGGGGAGTAGCAAGAATGACACTTTAGAGGTGCTGGATCACTACGAGTTCGGGACAGATGATGCGACCTCAAGAAAACAGCAAAGAAGCAGTTGGAATGAGAAAGCAAATGACTAGATTTCATTTTGTGGAGCTTTAGGGCTCGCCAACATCAAAGGTCATTAGAACCCCCGCAAGTGGGGAAAAAACGAAGCTTCGCACCATAGAGAAGAGCCGTAACGACTTTTCCCCGTGTGTGGGACTCGCCGAATATCTCGACCATACTCACTGCAAAAACTCCAGAAATTCAACAAATATCTAATTACAAAGATGAAAGAAAGAAAGAAAGAAAAGAAAAGAGTTGCCCAATACATTATATCATAAAAAGGAAAACTTTTCTAAAAATTATAACTTCCAAATTACGGAAAGGAAGGATAAAAGGAAAGTAGAAAGGGAGGAGGAAAGAAAAATGCAAATTAAAACCCTCCCGAACAAAGAAGACAGGAAAGATGAAACAGGAATGCAAATTTTAAATCCTCCCGAGAACTTGTATGAGATGCCCCGATCTACTCATAAAATTCAATAGTTTATTAACATTATCTGTTTCATTTCCGAGAATTATTGGTAAATCTGCAGCCAGACCAATTTGTCTCCGTATTCTCGTGTATTTTCTGCAATCAGTTAAGTAGGTGACGCACTGTCAGAGAAGAGCTACACTCCTCACAAACCAATAAGGTATGTAAACCATGGTGCTGAAGAACAAGGTTAAAGAGATTTTTTTTTAATGAAAGAACTATAAGTATGAGCAATAAATTTTTGTATCCATATTTCTGGATATATTCCCAGAACGGCAAACGTATTTTTTAAGAAATTTACATAATGGGGGTATTTCCAGAAGAAAATTTGATCTAACAATATCTTAGTTCCTCGTACAACCATTTTCATTACTTATGAAATGTTAAAAAAACTTGTATCATCGATTTCAATAAATAGTTCACTCTATTGTTTGCAACGCGTGTTCAGTATTGCTGCATGTAAATTTTGAGATTTCACATCAGCAATTTAGTTAATATGATATGAAATTGTTTTCGACGTGTCTCTACCTTCCCCTATATTGCAATGGTAAATCTATAACACGAATTAAATGAGAATATTCACCCATTTCGCGTTTCAAATGCAGAAGTCTTAGTGGATGTTCACTAGTATTCCAAGAAGTTGGATATTTCTTCCCGTATAGAGGTCATGAAAACATCGAAACACCGCAGAACAGATCTGCAAAGGAAGCCACGTTGAATGAAAGTCATCTAATTATGTATCATCTTTATCGTTATCGCTTTTTTTTCTTTACTTATTGATCGATCCACGTGCATTTTCTGCGTCTACTGTTTGCCATAGAACATATATTGGACTTTTGAGTACAAAATAAAAATACATGACATATATTAGAAATTTGATAAATGTACGACCCATATCTCCTCACCATCGCCAGACACTGCTCCGCATCCAGCCCTCCACCTCCGCCAGCCGCTGGGGAGATGGCGTCGCGGATGAATTCGATACTCTGCTGCAGAGCGACCGGCGCGTACCAGCACGAGTCACGGATCTCCACGCCCAGAGTCACGTTGGGGAGGATCTCTGGGTCAGCGTTGATGCGATCCAACGTCAAGAAAGTCACTTCCACGCGTTGGATGCCGTACATCTCACGCACCTGCAAAACATACCACAGGTTATGTTAAGTACATCTTCCCATCGTCTACGGCCTGGTGAAAATTGTGACGGGCCGGGACTCGAACCCTGTTCCTCCTGCTTTGGCCGCGGGTGCGCTACCTCTGCACCATACACCTCGACTCCCGAAGCCCTTACTCAATATCCCCCCGCTCACGTGAACCTGTGTCACATCCCATAAAGGGAACGAGTGACCACAGGCATCTCTCTATGTTGGAAACACTTTCTTCCAACATATGGAGCCGTCTGTGATCACTTATCCCCTGTATGGGGTGTGACACTGGTTCACTTAATGTAGTTTGAAAAAAATATATTTGTGATGAAAGTAATATAAACAGTAAACACGCTTGACTCCGGTGCTAAGTAGAGTGCCTACCATTAACCCGTTCGCCCTATAGACTTACATATGATATAGACCCAGGGATCTCTGCTGAGGACTGTCCCTAACATGAGACAGAAGATATTTTTTTGTATTGCCCTCTCTCTCTCTCGCACATCCCCTTGATGTGGGAAAGGTATTGTGCACAATAGCTTGTGCGCAAGTCAGCAGTCGGAGAGGGGAGTCGAGTTCCCCCACCCAAGTCTACGTGCGACCAAGACAGAGATCCCAAACTTCGTTTTCCCTCTCAGACAACCGCTGGGTCCACATCGTATTTAAGTCTATCATGTAAATGAAAATGGCGGTAGGAAAAAAATCAGGGAAAAAATTACAATTCTGTTCAGAATTGGCGCCAATAAAAATATTTTAAACATTAATACGCGTTTTTGGCTGTATTTAAAATAAAAGTTAATTTCATATTATTATTTTTTTCAATTCTTGGTAGAGAATGTATTTTATCAAAATATTAAATTCTCATGAACTGCAAAAATAGCCACTGAGGTGTGATTTTAGAAGTGAAAATCGATAAAACTATATATTATATAATTCTTTCACTGCAGAATAACCTCAAGCAAAAAATGATAAAAAATCGGGAAGTTATGAAGTAGAATCTCCGAATCAGGTAAGCTATCGAAATGTATATTTATTTTAATTACAAATTTACTGTACATAGTAGGAAAATATTTTACTATGGTACTTCATGTGTTAATATTAAGAAAAAATTACGATATTTACTTACTTGAATGAACTGTTTAAATATAACTATTGGTTACACAATAGTAAATATAACAGTTGGTTAAACAAAACAAATTATTACGTGAACCCTATTGGGTTTAGTTGTGATTACCGGGAGAGCGTAAGACATCCTTACATACGTTACCTTTGTCATATGCGGTGGCAATTCTGTTGGGTGTGTTTGTGTGAGTGAAATGTGTTCTCTGAAATAGTTTACTACCTGTTCCAATTCTTCCGGATAAACAAGGTTCTACTGCATTTACATAATGTCAGAGGATAGGGTAAAATTTAAGGACACATCATTTTTACGTTGTTGTATTTTTCACGATAGAAAAAAGTTTCCAAAGGTTTCTATAATGTTCCATCTGAAGCGATTGTTGTGTTCTGAGGTACCAATTGCATACACTTCGTCGTGATGACGGGGGAGTAGGGGGTTCCTAACTGCCCCGGCAAGGGCAACTTACAGACTTATGGGAGGAGAGAGGGAGTCTTAAGTAGTGGAATTTCCATGGTCAAAGATCCTTTTATTAGTAGTTTGGCAATCGACATCCAAGTCTGTGACTTGCTGTTGCGAATGATCGACACGGTCATGACGGTGGGTAACTGAGAGCCAGTCCTCGTCAGTGGAGAGATGGGTTTCAGGAAGTGTAAATTTTACTGAAAGGATTGCTGCCAAACCCACTCACACATACAGCAATTAAGGTGTATGTCCACAATATTTCAGGCATCTCTTGTATAATGTTATTAATGAGAGACGAGCTGTAAGAATTATTTGAGGCCATTGATTTCATTGTATCTATTTCTTCCTTGATCTTGTCTGCAGAGAATGATACTGTAAAATGACTGTAACACGGAGAGGAATGCGGCGAATTTGTGCGAAGTTGCTTGTCTGTCGAAGCATGTTTTCTAATGATGCCAAACTTGGGGTGGTTGTTATCAGTAAAACAGAAAGGTTTATGACGTATAGTGTCCCTTTTTAGTGTCCTACTCCAAAGAGCTATTATATCACCAGTGTAGTGGAACCAATAAATGATGTTACCTAGGAATTTTTTAAGCCAAGCCCTGTGAGGCCCCACAACTGCACAGAAAAGGGTGAATGGTAATGTCAGCCGAGCCTAAGATCTGACCCTTCGGCTGGGATGATAAGGGCAGTCTTACACTGCATTGGACGGTGCAGCAACTCCTCTCGCGAGCCGAGATGGAGGCTCACTTTATAACACTTTATAACAGCTGCATACGCCGTTGCACGTCACAGCCCTGTCTGCACTCTCTGGCGTACGCGTCACGGTCTGTCCGTCTCCGAGAACAAGGGGAAGTCTGTTCTAATTTTGGCTTTGATTGTCATTTAATATATTCATCTTCGGTTTTTAAAAAAGCAAGCATTCCCATTTGCCTATAAACATGTCCATTTACTTTCATTTACGTAAAATGTCAAAAATATTGTGTTTAAACACAATTAAAAATTAATGTGGGTCTATTAGTTCTATAATTTATCAACATAAATGAGATATGTTCCACTCTTTATCATTAAAATGTACTTTCGACAATCAAATTATTTTAAAAATAGTTAAGAACCGTTTTTAAATGAAGAGAGTTATTTCGTTCCCATTTTCGCTTCTTGATCCTTCGGGTATTCATATCCTGCATATAAATCTTCGACACGGTGGAGTTTCTGGGTGGTGAAAGTTCCCTTTTGCGTCTCTTGAGTTCTCAGCAAAATTAGGAGCCCGACTTGACTTCTTTCTTGCACTGCAATTTTTATTATTTGTTTATTTAATGTCTAATGGCGAAGTTCAGGCCACGACGCTTGCTCTTCCACTCAATCATAACTTACGTGAGGCTTTAGGGAAAGAAAGGTGTTAGAGAGCCCGGAAACTTGTTGTACCGAACCGACATAAGTCTGGAGCAGGTGAGGAAAACCCTAACTGTGAAAACCTTCCCAAGTTCGGTCAGGCAGGGTTTGAACCCATGTTCTGACCCGACCACATGGAGGAGATATGGAGGAGGTGAAGATGCTAACACAAGACCAGTGTCATCTGGTAGTGGAAGACGAAATGTCCAAATTGGTTACGATGTTCCACTATAGAGAGGCAGACGCTGATGGTGATCTTACCTCTCCACAAGAGAGAGTGTTGGCCGCTCTCTTCTGCTTGGGTTGATGATGCAGAGAGAACAGCGCTCCGATGAGGAAGTCTCCGGACAGCAAAGCAGACACGCGCTCCTTCTCCTTGCCGCTTCCGGTGGCCGCCACCGTCGCAGCCGCAGCCGTTGGCGAGGCGATTCCCACATCCGCTGCCTGCACCAACCACACCAGCACGTACGCCAACAACCTCATGGCGCCCAACACACGGGTATTACTTTACATATGCTCTTTTTCCCTATGATCCTGCACTAGCAATGAATACAAATTTTTTTTATTGCTTTGGCACAATTCAGGTCTTTCACGGTATTCCATCATTCTTCAGAATCTGAATTCATCCACAAATGAAAATCTATGTTTTTCTTTACACGATATACTTTGTATGAACTTTATTTCATGCATATGAAGGAAGATGTGTAAAATCTTGATAATTTACTTCGTATATCGTCGATTAAATGATTTAGAAATGAATTCTTCCCTATTCTAAATAATAGATTAGTCTTATACCATCATCTTTGAGGAATTGTTTTATTACTTCATTTAAACTTAATGTCTTTTATTTACCCTATACTTTAATAGTTATTGAGACTTTTTGATAGTTCAGAACGTATTACTTCCAACTTAAGAATGAACGTTGAAGTTTTCAAGAAATTGGAAGTTATACGCAACAGTTGAATAGGGTCCACTTTCACGTAATATTGGCACTCGCGAATAAGCTGTAAAAACACTTATATTTTCTTTGGTGTAACATTTATTCTTCCACGCAAACACACTTTTTATTGCATCAATGACTTAGAATGGGCTGTGAAATAAAAGTGATAACCTCAACGCACATCGACTTGCTCATAGGCTTAAAGAACTGAAATTAAAGCACTGCGAAACTTCGTTAGGACTACTGAGTACAAACGGTAAAGAAAGCAAAACGACTCGTCCTTGTTCTCCAGCTGTTGACGAAGTGCAGGAATTCCTCCACTCCCGATACATTAAAGGAACGCACAAGAAATCTCTGGCGTCACTAGTTGATTTTTATGAGTTTGGGAAGAACATTGATATTTCTACGAATGTAGTCGAAGGTTTTGTGAATAACTTGTCATCAAATGTATTGGAGCGTTTCTGGCTCATTCGTAACACACTTAAGAAACAAAAAATCTTGAGCTTGCTTCTTTTGCATAGATTTGACTTTTCACTTTGCCTTCTGTAAATTTCAATTATGATCAGAAAGTAAAGTGTAAGAATATGTGAGTTACCAACAGTTTAGACTTCGAAAAATAATAGCTTTGTACGCTTACTAATTCAACTCTTGTTGGATCATAATCAAGGGCAAAAATTATGTTATTCTTGCGGCACTTGTCCTACACGTAATACACAACAACTCACAATATCCATGAACACAACGTGATCAGATGTACGAATCAATCACTTTTAACATCACTCGCACGTAATCACCAGACTCACACGGCAGATTCACTTGTATTTGTAGACGCGATCACTAGTTTCGCTGATGTCTATCATACATCTGTGCGAGTTCACTCTTTGAATGATCCGTGTTCTACCCACGACGGTTGTGCGAATCAGGATGTCCAAATGAACGCAACGGCGAGGGGCAACGCTTCCTTGTCGGAGACTGGACCGCAGCCAGACCCACTTCTACCACCACACCGCCTCCACCGCCGCCGCTCCCCACGAGAGCAGCTCCTCAATGTGAGGTTGCACTTCTGAAAAATAAAAATAAAACATTTTTAAAATATTTTCAAACATAATCTCTTTATAACTAGAACCTTCGGTTTTTAACTTAAGTTCAAGGAAAAGGAACGGAAGTCTAGCACTCACGCTTGAAATAAGACCTTTCAACATCCCCCTTCCCTCCATAACTCACCTGAAACAATAACTCTTACACCAATCAATACGCGACGCAAAATCTACCTCCCTTGATCAGAAAACTTTCGTTAGTTTTCAGAAAGTTTTACCTTAATTCTGATAGTATTTTAATCAAGAACTGAAGAAAAATTCCAAATGAAGTACACATTTTTGTCTTTAAGCGTTCTTTGCATTTTGCATTCTGCCAATGGTAAGGAGGTCGTCCATTCAGTTATTAAGGAACTGACTACATTACGACTGAAACTTATCAACAGGAAAATAAGACAATATGAAAATTCAAGATTGGAAGAATCAATCAAGATGTAGAAAGCATGCTCGTCTCGTGGATACAAGATAGAAACACAACTGACTCGTAAATATGTCTCCTTTTCAGTTCAATTTTTAAAATCCGAGAGTTTCATTCCGTAAGACAACTGTATCCCTACAGAGTTGTGATCGGATCAGACCACAGAGTGAAGTTTACTACAATGGTATCGTCGTCAGTTAGTTTGAAGAATATACAAGACGCAGATTCTCCAAAATGTGGTCAATGGGATGAATGAACAATGAAATAAAGGTGTCTTTAAGGGAAGAGGAGAAAGAAGAAAATGAGGTCATTTCTAGTAGAGGAAATATTTTTTTTCCCGCAAGGGAAGCGCTGTGCCGCGCCGAATCACTCTTATCAGCGAGACGCTTTACCACACTTCGTCTGAAACGCGAATCTCGTCTCAGGTCGCTTTCACTGTCTGTCGGATACAATACATCCACACATTATATCAATCTTTCTGCGACTAGGTTTTACTTTTCTTTTTTTTTTCATGCTCAGGAAGTTTTATCGTGTATTATAAGGAAGGTACATAGAAAGTTCCATTTCCTTATAAAATATAAATATATTTAGAATGAATTTTTACTGTACACAACGTTAAGCTATGAAACCACTACTTTTTTTAAAAAATATCCAGATACCCAACAACCGTAGCGCAGTGGCAGCTTCTTCGCTCCCCATCTGTTGCTGAGCGGAAGAGTGAGTAGGTGAGGTTTTCAGCAGCGGATCCCCTCACCCACTCCACACCAATATCCGTTCACGCCCTAAAATTCCCCGGTAACTAAACATTTCTCTTCCACAATTTCTCCACCTAAATCTCATGATTAATTTGAAGAGCGAGCAGGACTGATGGCATGAATCTCACAATACTCTCATCGTATACTTGATGTCATGTAATATTACCGAAAATAATGCAATATCTACGAACTTAAGAGATATCCGAATAAATATTAATAGAAGTCACAAAAGCGACTGCTTTATTTGCTGTTAAAAAATGCAAGTTCATTATACACCAAATTAAGACGAAACGCAATATTCGATGCAAAAAGAAGAGAATAGCTCCTCAAAATCAAGTGAATTGCATTCATGGCAAATGTTGGCGATAGATTTAAGTTAAATGACATCTAAAAGTGCTTTCAACTCAACGCGAGTCATACTTATCATTACCCTTATGAACGATCGTGAAGCTACACTGTGTACGATCCCTCTTTCCCCCCCCCCCAAAAAAAAAAAATGGCAATACATACTAATATGTAAATACGTAACGCGAAAGCGTTACTTAATCAAGACTAAACCACGGAAAAATTCGTGATAAAATTTGGCAAGGATATAGTTAAGATGTTCAGCATGAACATCGGCTAACTTTTATTTTTTTAATGCGTGAAGAGAAAGATAGGAAATAATTTTGACCATAAATGTCGATGAAATCGGGAAAAAAGGGAGGTATATTCGCTTACGCTGCCTAAACGGTTCGATTTTTTTTTTTTTATGTGGGGCTTTACGGCTCATGTCGACATCAAAGGTCATTGGAGCCCGAAAAACTTGTAGAGGTAGGGAAAATGCAGTTACGCACTAAGGAGAGCCAACATGACTCTCCCAGCATGTGGGACTCGCCGAATGACTCGACCCTACCCACTAAAAACCCTCCTGAGTTACAATAGATCCAAAGATAAATCAAAATATAAGGAAAAAAAATTGCATGAAAGCATTCTAAAAATCGAAAATAAAAAAAAGAATAAATTTCGAGAAAAAATAAACGAAATTAAATTTAAACAAATTTAAATCCTAACCCTCCCGAGAAATTGTGGGAGGAGCCACGTTTCGTTTATGGATTTGAGTAAAAACATACGAAGATAGATCAGATACTGTTCCAGAGGCCGATTTCCTGAAGGAATCTAAAAACGCGCATTAAAATCGGTTCATTTTGTCCCAACTGTTTGGTAGATTGTGGCGAAGTCGGCTGGTACTATATTTGAGACACTCCAGAAGAAAGTGTTCCACGGTAAGTGTTGTGTTGCAAGTTTCACAAGTGCGGGGAAGTTCACCGCGTAAGAGATGACCATGGGTAAGATAGCAGTGGCCAATACGAAGGCGTGTAAGGATTACTTCTTCACGTCTGTTCGCACGGGATGATGACACCCAGGTCTTAATGGAGTCTTTTACCTTTCTCAGCTTGAAGGCGCGAGTTTCCCATTCGGCTTCCCATGTCCCAAGAAGAGACGATCTTATTGCAACCTTTGAATCTGACGTAGGAACAGATAAGAGGTCAAGGACTGTCCTCTGTGTTCCCCACTTCGCTGCATCATCAGCTTCTTCATTACCCATAATACCCACGTGCCCAGGAACCCAACAAAGGACTATTTCAACGGTTCGACATAGGTGACAAGTACGAATGGCAATTTTGTTCGCTTCAAAGAGTTTTACAAAAAAGTCCGCCACATCATATGTTTATTTTCAAATTTTCCATATGTTTTCGAAAAAACGGTATTAAGAATAGAAGTGTTAAAATACTTCAATTTAAGAGAGTAATTTTAGAAGGAAAAAATCAATCATCATCAAATTTAATTTGTGCATTTAACAAAGATTTAAAGCTTCTTTAAATCGTCAAATTTGCGCGAATGGTTTAGATTTTATAAACGTTTTAATGAAATGGTGCAGGCGCGCTGCCGCCGGTGAGTCTTGTCTCGGAAGCGAAATTTCGACCTGCGCGGATCCCGGCGAGCGAATGGGCTCGTTGGCCTAACAAGTAAAAAGATTTCCGAGCAACGGTGGGTAATCAGCAAGTAAGAATATAAATTAATTAATTGATATTGCTGAGAGGGCAGTTACAAATTACCTATGACCACGTTGAGGACAATACATTGATACTACTACTGCTACTTTACAATAACCTAATAGCAAGTGTGTTTCCGTTCAAGTTTTTTTTTCTTCTTAGGTCACATTTTCTCTGAGTAAAGTTGCATGACTTTGAGTACAGAATGCGCTGTCGCCTATAAGTTAACGTACGCCTTCACAAGCTCTTCCTTCAACTCGTCGTCCACTAACCTCGGTAACGCTAGTCCTTTTTATTCGCAGGAAAAAGTTGGGTGTCTCTTGGAACTAAATCACAGCAGTAAGGAGGATGGTAAGACAATTCCTTTTTTGAAAGTGTCAAGAAGACGTCGTGTGCGAATGACGTTATGCGGCCCTAGCGTTGTCTTTCCAAATGCCAGGGCATTACATGCCATGTTATTTTGAATGGGTCTTATGACCGTCTTCAGGGTTTCTCGGGTAACGCTCGCTAAACCTCGCTAGAACTATCGATAGTCTTCGACAGTACGGATAGTATTCAAAATACTATCGAATACGAAAACAAGTTTCTCACAAATCCTTAAAAACATAATTTTCACAATAAAATTATTTTCAATATTTTGTAAATAGAACGCAGTTTTCAACACGAATACTAGTCCACATGCATATTCCAGTTTTGTATTGAAATAATTTAGTCGCTTCGAGTTAGATGCCTGTAAAATGATTTCTCATTTCCCGCTGGTTAGCCCTGAAGTCCTGAAGTCAAATCCCGTACGAAATGTGTACAAAATCTAACCTGAGTTTGACACAAAATCCGTTACAACGATTATATTGTATTTCTATTTTGGGTAAACAAATATAAAACTAGCTCCAAAACTAGATTAATTCATTAAACAGGAATATATATTTTAAAAAAGTTTGATACGTTAACTAGAAACGCTTTTTTCTTGTGAAAAATTGTGAAATGGTATTCTAGCTTTTCATATTCAAAATTTTCATTAACTATAGTACTATCAACAACAATCGATAGCAGGCAGTAAAACTCTTGGGGATTTTCAGTTCCAAGGCCAACTACTGACTGTTGTCGACTACAGTCAACTTTGTGAGCATTCCATTCATGAAAAAAGTTGACTGTAGTCAACTTCACTTGAGGAGGAGAGTTGAGCGCAGTCAAAGTAATCGATAGTATCACAAAGACTCAGAAGATTCGCGCTGGGTTGAGGATGAGAGTTGAGTCCAGTCAGAAAATTCTAATTAGAAGAATCGTCAAGTAATTCATTGTTTATTAAGCAGTTTGTGACCGTTTACCTCACAAAAAGCATTTCAGTAACCCAACGCGCATGCGCGAATCCAGAAGTCAACTTTTGCATCGCTTTTGCATTCCATTCGCGTTTCCGAGCGAAGTTGACTACAATCAATTTTTTCTGGCTGTGACTGGAAAGTTTTCTATAGCAATACTAGAGAGGTTTGCAGATTTTCGGTTTTTTGTTCATAAAACGAATCCTAGCATGTAGTTCGAAATCGGCAAGATTCTCAATAATAGCAACCATAAGGAATAATAGTGTTGACACGGGAAACGGCTGATGATCTTCCCACTACTAAACTCTTGTGATTGTGAGTTAGATTTCACAGCTGTGCGTGGATCACACCGGTTTCCCAACCATGTTGGGAATGCAATTTGATTTCAGAACAGTCCAAGTATTTCGTAAATAAACTGTTAACCATTAATTCTTCATGTAAATTGATGAGAAAAAAGTTAGTAAACTACCAACGAAAAAACGAAGAAACCAATGTGAATTTTTTATCTCTGGATATAGACTGCTTCCAAGATCCCAAGATACTTTTTACAGGGGAAATTAACTTCCTTTTCCGCTACCAACTGGAAATTTTTTTAATATATCAAACTAACACAAGAAACGTTAAAAGTAAATGAATTTACTAAGGAATTAATTTCTTTTTTAATAACTCAGCAGTCATCTCGATGACGTACCAAAAGTAATCACCAGTATAAAATTCGTGAACTCCAATATATATCTTAGCAGTGTGCTTATGCGAAGAGGCACTCATTCGAGGCGAATTTCAAATATTTTGAAGTCATTTTGAAAATATAGCGGAAATGTTGGGCGTTAAGACTGTGGATCCAAATTGCTGGTTAAGTACAAAGGACTTTGGACGCGACGGATTGCACTTAAACCGCCGGGGTGCGACCAGTCTAGGCAAGTTATTTTCAAGAATTCGGGATAGTTCCGCAAGGGAATGGCTAACCGTATTGGAGCCGTTGGAAAAGGAAGCAACGGAGGCGCTGGTTGACACGCGACGAGTGATCCAAGGCAGTTGGGAGGAGGTGGAAGAGGCAACGATGGAAGTTCTGACGGCGGTGGCGATGATGGACGCGACCACGGGGGCGAGGGAGGCGGCGACAGCGGCGGTGACCGTGGAGAGGGAAGAGGTGATGCCGGCGAGGGAGAATGCTCCGGTGACTGCAGGGAAATTAAGAGTTTTTCTACGTCGACGATGGGAATAAATTTCAATACCACTAATAAGGTAAGAGGGGTTGTTGGGCCCGATGGGGGTCTTTTGCGCCTGCTGCAGGTAAATTGTAGAAGTATCAGAAATAAAACGTTACAGTTCGACCTATAACGACGATCCACACGTCGTTATAGGCACAGAATCGTGGCTTGACGTAAACATTAATGATGGAGAAACATTTAGATCAGGATATGCAATTTATCGAAGGGACAGAGAAAATGAAATAGGGGGAAGGGTTTTTATTTGTAATAAAAATATTTCCAACAGCTCTTTAATATTCTCATATGGTTACCATGAATTGTTAGGCGTTCAAATTGACAACAAGGACTGCGAAAACAAATTAAAAATTGTCGCAGTACACAGAGCTCCGGATACAGGTATAGGAATACTTGAGAAAATTAAAGAACTCATCCTTAACGATAATATATTTAGGAGTCATGTAATAATCGGAGGAGACCTAAATTTTCCAGCAGTGATATGGGAAGGAAAAGCTGATGCGAGGAGTGGTAAACAGTTATTAGCGAACGACATGGTATGGGAAGGGGGGTTAACACAGGTAACACCAGCGCCAACTAGGGGAGAAGCTTCATTGGATGTTTTCCTCTTTAAGCCCGATGATTTATGTCTCTCATCCGCGGTAATACCGGGTATAAGTGCCCACAAAGCAGTTTTACTAGAATTACAATGGGCAACTTCACTTAAAACAAAATTTAACGGTAACTAGGAAAATATTTCAACACGGGAAAGCGAACATAAATGCGATTCAAGAATTTTTATATTTTAATTATACTACGTGGTCGTTAGAAGGGGAGAACATTGAAGAAATATGGAGAAATTTTAAATTGTTAATCACGGACGCAACAAAATTATTCGTTCCAATCAATACAATTAAATCGAACTCAGATCTTGAATATTTCACCCAAAAAATTAGGAAACTTAAAAGAAAAGCAAGAAGGGTTGGGGCGCGACGTAACACTACAAAATAAATTCAAAAGTTTATCTAAAGAATTAAATAAGGAAAAAATCTTAGCTCGAAATAAGTTTCATAGTGGTATTTTAGGCAGGGAAAAGGACGGTAAACAGAGGTTTTACCGATATGCCAGAAACCTTAGGGGAAGGAAAGAAGAAGTGCCTTTCTTGAAAGATTCGGAAAATAACAATTCAAAACCTGGAAAGGAAGCTAATCCATTCAATAAATACTTCGCATCAGTGTTTAGTGATAATTCTGAAGTCACAATGATAGAATGTAACTTAGAATATAATTCCTTTAGTCAGGGCGGGTCATATCAGAAACTTAAAGAATAAAAATCGGTAGGGTCAGACGGGGTTACAACAGATATTTTAAAGTTAGGAGGGGAAGCGATAGTATCATATCTAACTCGCATTTTTGAAATCTCAATTAATAATACGCAAATACCACAATACTGGAAGAATGCGATCATAGTTCCGATACACAAATCAGGTAGTAAAACTTCAGTAACAAATTACAGACCTGTAAACTTAACATCGGTTGCATGTAAGATAATGGAAACTTAATAGCAAATTATTTAAGAGAAGAGTGGAGTAAAACGGCGCTATTGCATGACAAACAACATGAGTTCCGACCGGGGTACGCATGCGAAAGTCAAATAATATCGTTATGTCAAGACATCGCAGACACGTTAGACAAGGGACAGAGCATAGATGCAGTCGTCACAAATTTTTCAAAAGCGTTTGATTTAGTACCTCATAATCTATTAATTCAGAAAATATCAAATACTGGCGTAGATAGAATCCGTGAATTTCTACATAATCGGAAGCAAAGGTTTAAAGTTTCGGAAATATTTTCGGAAGAAGTAGACGTCACATCAGGGGTGGCATAAGGCAGCGTTCTCGGACCTCTACTATTTATAGCAATTAACAACGATCTGTCTGAGAAAATAAGTTCAAATATTAGATTATTCGCGGATGACTGTATAATTTACCGAACAATAAACAACTCGGAAGATAGGATAACATTGCAACGAGACCTCGATGAAATCCACAAATGGGTAACTACTATGTGCTATGTGTTTCACTCGTACCCGCTTAAGGCAATTTTTTAAATGATATTTTTTAAAAAAAGACAAGGTCGTTTTTTTTTAAAAAAATATCATATCTGTTTAAATAAATTAAAACGATGACCAGTGAATCGTGTTTCATAATGAAAAAATATTTTGGTACCTATCCTGACCATATTTGTACTACAATTTACAATGTATTTAAATATATAATTAATAACTCACGACATTTTGTGGACGAATGAAAGACGACGACTTTAATCCAAGTCGAAACGTTGCGAGATCTTCACTGAAAATATAAATATTATTCGTCCACAAAATGTCGTAAGTTATTAATGATATATTTAATTAGATTACATAGTAGACGTTAACAGTAGTAGAATTCACAATGTATATTTGTGATTTTTCTTGACACAGCGTTCTAACCCTATAAAAATTACATTTTTATTGAAAATTACATTTTTATTGAAAATTGTCCAAATAAGGTCAATTGATAAATATTTAAATGTTCTAGATTTAAAAATGGATGTACAAAGTAAAATTAAAAATTATTTAATTCTGATGAAACCACAAGTAGAACAATCAGCTGATTTACTCTCCATGAGCGAGAAGGCACTTTCCCGTGAGTCTCGATCAGTGTCCAAAGACAAACCGAGAGAAACGGGTCAGGATTGGGCAACAGAGTATATCTAATGCACTGAATGGAAGACCATCTAATGTGCACAATAGGAGATCACCATGTTCACAAATACGAGACCACAATGTACACAACCATGTCAAGGTTGTATTCTAATCAATTATTTCCAAAATTAATTAAATACTTACGGCCTTTTACGGACGAATAGATATTTATTTAATAAATTTAACAAAAATTGATTATTTATTTCATTAGATTACATAATGGACGTTAATTGTAGTAGGATTGTTAATATTACTTTGACACGTATGATACAGTATTCAAGAACTTAAACAGTTGATGAATTCGTATGATAACACTCTAAGTATTAACATGCATGTGAAACGGGTTATACGTAATGGTTTATTAGAAACTGCGTCTTGTGAAGGAAGTTTATATCAATGATGTAAGGAAAACATCTTCTCAGCACAACACATGAGCGCACTCAAGAACATCTTACGTGCTTTTCTAGGTATTCCCCTCCCTGTGCAAAAAGGGAGATAAAACATTCCCTTCCTGTGCGAAAGCCTCGCCTCTTTCCTGCAACGCGCCATGTGGCCTTGTGACTGTGTTCGTCAACTGCCGACCTCTCTACGTCATTTGACGATGCTCTGAAAACAGTGTCTTCTTTATCTACACCAATAAGAATGAATTATTCGTAACGTCTGTGGAATGGAAATTCACACAAGAGTAATCGATGAAATTAATTGAAATTTCAAAGGACTCTTCTTAAGGAGTATTGCAACTAATATGCAAAGTACGGTTATTACTGATGAATTTCAAGAGCAGAAACACAATTAAATGGTTTACTTACCAGTAGACTCGCATGAGTGTTCACTATGAAGTTTACTAATGTGACAGCCAGAGTTCAATTGCATAATGCCCTGAACGTACATACGCGACCAAATCTTGAAGGCAGGATTATGCGAAGGCTGTGAAGAACATTACGTAACATAAAAATGAAATGAAAACCATAGACTTCAGAGCTTTGCTTATTAAACTTTCTGTGTAATGTGATTTTTATTCTATGTAAGTGTACTATTCCAGTATTTAAAAATAATTCGTAATTACGCACATATTATCATACAATACTGAAAACTGTATATTGTTGTAGATTATCCTCGCGGTATTTAATTTTTGATATTAACAAAAATGAAAATTCCATTTTTTTGTGGGGCTTTAGAGCTCGTCAACATCGAGGTCATTAGAACTTGTGCAGGTAGGGAAAATGCAGTTACGCACTAGGGAGAGCCAACATGACTCTCCCCGCGTGTGAGACTCGCCGAATGACTCCGCCATACCCACTAAAAACCCTCCTGAATTACAACTCAAAACTCAAATCCCAACATATCTCAAGACTTTACTAAAAATATTTTTTTTAAAGAAGAAGAGGAAAGAGGAAAATGAAAGATACCCTAGCCCTAATAGCGTCGGGATCGAAAAGAACAAGAGGTGACCAAGGAAGGTCAGAAAAGAGAAAGGAAGGAGCATGGCACAAGTAAGTGGAAGTATTTCATATCACGAAAGTAGACAAATATGGAAACGCATTTAAATTTAGAATATTATATAAGAGCCCCGGGCAACACTGTGCAAAATGAGATAAAATAATCCAGACCTGTTTTGATAGCAGAATGTCCAGTAATGATTGTTTCAAGTTTCTTTTGAAATCCCGAGAAACGCCGCTTAGTTCTGCTTGTTG
Organism: Laupala kohalensis; assembly: GCA_002313205.1. Taxonomy (NCBI): domain Eukaryota; kingdom Metazoa; phylum Arthropoda; class Insecta; order Orthoptera; family Trigonidiidae; genus Laupala; species Laupala kohalensis. Next base: position 859,396 of record NNCF01125986.1, on the reverse strand, counting down.
GTACATATGTGCCAAGAGATACAAGCGGACGAAATACTCTATTACTAAGAAACCAATGAGTGGAAATCTCCACTATATTAATGTGCCAGACGTTGTATAAACTAAAAGTTAAATAAGTATTTGACGCTCAAACACCTATAACAACACCAAAAATCAAATTTTTGAAATGAAAGAAATATAAGTAATTATTTAACTAAACCACTTTATAGTAAAAGCATTGTATCAAAAAAGATTCAAGATAGGCTTTTTACAACTGCTTTTCAGAAGTACAATCTATTTCCAGTAAAAGTATATTTTTTTAAAAATTCTCATACGTTTCAGTATTTATGCATTTACGTTTCAGCAACTAATAACACATTTGCAGAATCTTGTTTTGGGGCAGTTTTTGTGATTAAAAAGCATTACTTTTCTAAAGTAAACCAGTCCTAGTTTCAAATCCAAAGGAAGCATTCTTTAATATTTATCCTGATAGCAAACAGTTTAAAAAAATGAGAAAAAATTTAAGCTACTAACAGTCATTATTTATGTACAAATTACTAGAACAAGATGGTTTCAATAATAACCAATAATAATGTCAATAAAAGGCAACAAGTGGGAATATAATAGGGGAATACATAAAAGAAGTTTTCTTCTCGATTACGATAAAGAAATCAATCTTACTTTTGGGTACGTGTATTGAATAAATCTGCTTTTTACTTGACGGAGACATAGAAGGGCTGTTCATAAATTACGTAAAGATTTCTGGGGGTAAGGGAGGTGTATATCGTTACACTTCGTTGCGGTGGGATACGGAGGTGCTAGCCTTGGTGTCACGTAACGATACGTTTCATAGCGCACATTTTATGGGGCGCTTTCAACCTCAAATTACGTCACTGTAATCCACGAACTCAACCGCTCAGTGAGAGCACAGAGCAATCAATTTCAGCGAATCAAATTTGTTCCCACTCTTTCCGAAAATGAGCAATAATTTTTTTGCTTTCCTATTACACAAAGAGTGTAATACAAGTATAGTATACGGTCGAGAAAATTTTTTTTTTTTTTTTAGATCTCACCGGATCTTTAAGAAACGGCCTCAGGAGAATCTTATTTTCAAATTTTGACAATGATGTCCAATGTCGTGTGTGTTAAGAATATTGTTCCACCAATAACACACGAACAAATAGATGCATCCAAACCAAACTTCAGATCTGGTGGCTTTGAATATGTTGGGAATAGAAGCCTATTTCTGGACAACTCATACCGACTTCATTTACACACCGCGCTACACTTCCGGTTTCCTAACATTCAAAATTTTGAAAATATGCATAGAAGCATTTTGATTCGTCAGCTAATTCTGCGTACTGATTGCTAAATCGCATTCCTGTACGTCGCACCGTTTTCGAGGTACCGTGAAAATGTAATACGTAAAATGAGTGATCTCGGATGCGTTTTATAATAGCTGCGTATGAGGCTATTGCAATGAGATTAATGTGGACGAAAATTGGTGCAAGCTATACTTGAACGTGTAGATAACATGTTTAGGAGTGTACCATACAAGATAAATATTTTGAAACCGATTGATCTGTTAAATAAGTCATCTTGTTTAATGATTATAATATATTATAATTTCTTTTTTGAAGTAATTTGTTTCTTAAACGTATAGTGTAATGGATGGTGTTTAGCGCCATGAGAATTTTGTTATGAATTGTAATTGGAAAATTGAGTGGGGCGCACTCCGGGAGGTACGTTGGGACAGCGTTATGTATTGGAGGGGCGGGATATGATGTACCGCGACATGGGTGCGTCGTGACTGGCAAAGGGGGTGTTACGAACGGTAATTTTAGCGTTACGTATTTGTGGGAAGGAGATCTCTAAATGAGAAATTGCCCGTGCGATTAACGCACCGAGTGCTCCGAGTGGAGTGCTGGTAGTGTTCGTGTATGTTCGTGTGCGATCGCTTGCCTTCCGATGTCCTCCTCCGTCCCGTCGCTCGACCCGCCTTTCATTATCGGCCGGCGGCGGCGTAATCAGCGCGGAGCCCCCGGCGCGGCGCGCCAAGGGGCTGGGGTGGAAGAAAGGAAGGGAGAAAGGGCAGAGACGCTGACACAGGAGCAGGGCACGGCAGTGGTAGGAATAGGACCGGCCAAAGGGATCCGTTGAGAGTAAAAAATAAGATCGTTATTACATAATAATTTGAGACGTGGTCACGAGAACTATTCCAAGGTATTTGGTAGAGAGAGGTGATTTTGGCCTAAAGCATCAGGGTGGAGACATATTGGTGCAATTGAAATCTCAGTGATTCATTTCAAGAGAGCCAACTGAGTACACGTTAATGACTCTAGAGATTGATTCAAATGATTCGTAGATAAAGTAGACAATCTATTCATCATAATCACTATTTCTAATTTGAGAAACAGCCTAAACATCTTATGATCGGTTACTCCCAAAAGAAAAGTAATAGATCATTCCCCGGGTTTGGCCAAAGAAAACCAAACCAAAACGAACTATCGTAACACGTAGATGAATTCAAAAAACCAAAAAGAGACTTAAGATACCAAATTTAATTTCATTTAAAAATACCAGATTCAGCTTGGACGATAGTAAAAGATAAACAAATCCATCCAAGTGCCGACCAACAACTCGCGAAGGGCTCAAGCTGGAGCTGTAGGAGGAAATATGGAGCAGTGGATGAGAGATTGCACTGGATGAGGGATGGATCAAAGAGAACGAGACCATCCAGCAACCCCTGCGCGCTTCCGGTCGGGAACAAGCGAGTACACAAGGGAAGCGGCGTTTCATCCCTCGAACACAAGACACCACTGGAGCTTTAATCAGTTCCCTCCGACACGAATGAAAATGAAGAGGAGAATCAACAAGTTATTTGAGATAAATAGATGTTGCATTTTCACAAAATAACTTGGAAATTCATGTTGGTGGTAAACATTCTACTATTATTAACGTCCATAACATAATCTAATTAAATAAATAATAAATAACTTTCGATCTTTTATGGACGAATAGTATAATAGGTGAGCTCTTCATTGAAAATATAAATATTACTCGTCCATAAAAGGTCAAAAGTTATTAATCGTTGGTGGTGAAAGTTCTTAAAAAGTTAATTCGGTCTTTCCTATTAGACACACTAATTAACTGTCCAAAGCGCAAACTTTTAAGGGGTTCACAATTCTAAAACTTAGAAGAAAAAAAAGAATTATATTATTTTTATATTATTATGCATTGATTTAAGAACATGAATAATACGAATATATTACCAAAAAATACAAAAATGGTCCGCCAAGTGCAAAATCTTAGGTAGTATTGTAAAAGTTTTCCAGAGGAATACAAAATTATTTTTAATTTTTACTTAAATACAAATACGATATCAATTCATATTTTTAATTTCATATTATTTTAATGTATTAACTAAATACGATTAAATATTTTGGTCTATTCACACTAAAATCTCGTTAAAATGGTACTTAGAATTTAAAAAATAGAAATGTTTTACCAAGAAAATCTTAAAGTTATACGTCCTTAAGGGAACCTAAATCACATATGTGGTACTGCGCGTGATGAGGTCAATGACTCTTCTTTTGGATCTCGCGTGAGATGTTGGACGGGACGTTCGTGAATATTTCTCGAATCTTTAATCCAATCATGGTCACATCAGTGGTTTGTTATAATCAAAGAAGCAAAACATCTGGGAGATTCTTTTTTAATGACGCAGACATTACAATAAAAATATCTGGGAGATTATTCTTTCGGATGAAAATCACTTACGTCATTTTTCTCGCTTAGTAATGTCAATTCCACTGGTGACCTACGAAAAACATTTGGTGCCTTGACGTTGATTACAATTTTTGATCTTCTGTGGAAAAAAACTCGCAAATCAAAATATTACCAACTTGTGATTAGCTAATATACCTAAATATTGCGCTGATAAAGTGTTACGCGCGGAACCGTAGTATCTGCAACCCTTTGCTGACCAATGCACCCTGTTTTTGTCCACAAATAACGAAAAAGAAATCCATTGTAGTGTTTTTTTCTTCTAAAAACGATAAGTGCGTGTATAAAAGACAACGAAGAGAATAGTGTAAAAACTGGGTAAATTCTAGTACCTTTCCGATAAATGACTCCTTTGATTTTAGTTGCATGAGCTGCGTCGATAACATTTGTCCAGAATATGACAGGCTGAATAATCCAAAATTTTACCCCCAACGGTTCATTGATCGTGAAGGGAAATTTTAAGCGATCATCCTTTCCTTAGGAAACAATAAATTTCTTTAACCTGAGCCAAAAATTGGGATATATGTATTTTCATGAATATTGAAGAGGTGTCAACAACTACAAAACATGTGATTTAAACGAATTCAACAAATCGTTTAATATAAATTTTTATAAAGTGCACTTAATTTGTAATTTAAAAATATTATATCCTCCGGAGAATATTTCGAGAAAATTTCTGTTTCGTGTTCTAAAGTGAGAGTACCTTCATAGATGTAAGGTATTAGGCATTTCATAATGCTAGGCCCCTGCATTCAGAAACAAAAGTTGCTTTGAGAGCGAAGCACGCAGTCAACTGTTCAGCAGGAACTCGTGGAACGTCTCTAAATAACAAGCTCTGAGAAATTCTCTATAAATGAAACCACAAATATTCCACGACGAAGCTCTCAAAGTCATAAAAGTAAGTTCGTAGCAGACAATGCTGACTGAAACTGTTCAATTCAAATGAGTACAACCCTTCGTAAAATATAAAGACTTATCAGAAAGATGTAAAAATTAATATTACAATAAAAATATTTTTCTCATCCAACATCCCCACCTCCCAAAAAGCACAACGCTAGAACAATGTTGATCGATTCTAAATGATATTTCCCGAGGGGCTTATCGCCATTCCAAAGCCGTTAAAACCTAATTACACATCTTGGGTTTTTTAATTTCCTCCAAAACCACCTGACCGCCAAAAGAAATTGTAGATGGTTTCGGTGCGTTGACTGCTGTTGCAAAGGATTTGGTGATACTTATCGGATTTTTATGAGGTACCGACGCCTGGCCTCGGGGAAAGACACTTTTTCCGTAACGCGGATCCTTTGGATGTCTTTCTTCATGATATATTTTGCGCAGTTGTTGGAATTGCAAGGATGGCTTTCCTTACAATTCATGCAGTACGGAGGCGACCAGCAAGCTGACGACTCGTGCGACAGCTGTCCGCAAATAACACACACTTCGCAGGGTGATTTGCACCGGTCTACTGTGTGACCGAATCTCTGGCACTTGAAGCAGCGCAGAGGACTCGGTACATACTGACGCACTCGCAGGGCATAAAACCGCAGGATATTGATTCCAGTAGAGAGGGCTTGTCAAACGTCAGAATCAGTGTGGAGGTGGGGACTAACTTTCCCAGATATTGCTAAGATATTTAAATGATAATATAATAGTTGGATGATATATGTTTGTTTGCAAAATTATTACTTGATACATTGAATTTAGTGAATATTTTGCAATAATATATTCCTGTATCTTAATTGAAAGACACTGGATATGACAGAACAAGCTGTCGAAAACCGATTTTGACAAATAAATATTTTTCGGTTGGCTGTACAACACCATTATCTAATTATAATAGTTAAGCAATGATTTATCTCCATTTTTCATACAATTTTAAAATGTAATTAAGAACATTTTCAATGTTCTATACTTTAAAGAAAAGACTTATGGTTTGTTATTTCTACATTTTTAATATTTAATTTTTTTTGTGAATTTAATATTTATTATCCTTCACATGGTCATGCTCAGTTTGTAATAGCTTATGGGCAGTAACTTCATTATTTATCATTTTTCCTGCAGTCAAAATGGAGAATATTAAACTGATGAAAACATTGTACTGATATTTCCTATTTATCTGAGAATCTAGAGTGATATATCGCGGTGCCGCGCGACAAGGGAGTATTTTCTCGTGGACTCAGAGAAATTGGATGAAGGTAGCTTCATTTTGCATTTCATACTTCTGAAACCATTAGTCCTGCACGTGGACTAAACAAGATTTTTATATTACTTTACCTTTTCATACTTTCATACAAACAGGTACAGATGACCTATGGGAATAAACCACTCAAATAATAAGAGAATGAAAAGTATTAAGAAAGTTTAGTTGCATAAATTTGTAATGCTGTGAAAATACGGATTGACTACGCAAACTTTTAATGATAAATAGATGGGAGATTGGAAGATGATGTGCATGAAAAGTCTGATTATATTCAGAGGAGAAAAGTTAATCAAAGAAACATTCTAAAAACCCGACATCGTTCCTTCCCAATTAACTCTCGCAAGTCCAATGGTTAGGTGGAAGAGCAGGCCTGATGACCTCAACCTCGGCAAAAGACATAAAATAAAATAAAAAATTGCAAATTCTAGCTCTGTTTCGGAGAAATTAAATATTATATTCAATGAGCAAAGTGAATTAAAATGAGCAAAGGTGATGATTAAGTATAACTTCGTACTAAAACTTTCTCGTAAGCCTGGATTTTTTTCATCGTTATTTCCCTCCGTTCTTCTTTCTATAGATTATTGTGATTCTACATTTATAAGATGTGCTCATATATTTAATCTGGATAGTACGGAAGAAAATTCAAGTGTCTCCTTTGGAGAGTATTTTTTTTTAAATTTATTCCAACACATTTTACACACAACGATACAACTTAAAAGAAACATCTCAATCCATCAACGACGTGTATACATTTGATCTTTATATCACCTTGTATGTTTGGCTTTCGCACAACAAGGTTCTTATCCTCTATTATCTTTTCTGCTTCAAATTTTTTCGCAGTGTTGTCACTTTAATAGTGATGCCCGTCCCTAGCCACGGGGAGGCGGGCGCTTGTCTACTATCATTGCCTTCTTCTTTTTTTTTTTGGTGCGGCATTACGGCTCGTCGACATCAGGTCGTTAGAGCCCTAAAATTATGTACAGGTAGGGAAAATGCAGTTACGCACTAAGGAGAGCCAACATGACTCTCCCCGCGTGTGGGACTCGCCGAATGACTCAACCATACCCACTAAAAACCCTCCTGAATTACAATATATCAAAACATATATCAAAACATGTCTCAAAACATATGTCAATACATATAAAAACAAACTAGGAAAATGAAAGATACCCTAGCCCTAATAGCGTCGGGATCGAAAAGAACAAGAGGTGACCAAGGAAGGTCAGGAAAGAGAAAGGAAGGAGCCTAGCACAAGTCAGTGGAAGTAATGCCAGACCCAGCTCGGCGTCCCGTGTTTGCCAAACACGTACTTACTAGATGCAAGTCCCCTGGGGGGTTGCCTTTCGTATTTCCGTTGTCTTATCTATATACTCTTTAAAAATCTCATACTTCATCTTTGTTTCTATTATCGTACATGGTTGTCTAATGTATTTAATGTATCTAGTCACATATATTCGTTAATAAATCCCTCTCTCTCAGAACCATATATATATGACATTCCCACAATATTCATATTCTTCTTGGCATGAACATTCACTTACTTCCGTCTTCTTAAACTGTTTTAGATATGTTTTGAAGCCTCCATTTCTATTTATTTCAAACCACTTTCTTTGTTTAACTCAAAAATTTACATTGGGTATATAACTGTACGTTACTCGTCCGTTTACACTTCTGACCCATCGTATTTGCCAGGCTTCTACCAAGGTTTTTGTAAGTTTTTCTCTTGACTTCCTGTCTTCTTTGTCTATTCTCTCTGCATTGACTACTATTTCTCTTTTTGTCTTTAATACATACCGAAATTTTAGCTTATGAGCGTATAAGTTTATAGGCATTATACCTCCTAGAATATTAAGCGCTTCTGTTGACGTTGTTCTATAACTTTCTATGGAGAGTATTGTATATACTTGTACACATACATCATCTTGTATATTTTTCTAAAGAAGGGGTCCTCTATTGTTGCCTCAAATAGTGTTCATAAATTGCCTCCCAGATAGCACTCTATACATCTCCCTCCCCTGCAATTAGAAAATATTAACTTTCGAGAACCATGAGTCAATGAACTTTGACACTGAAAAGTGTTTCGACAATTGTTCAATTGTTGTGATATCATTTTTCATTATTGTATAATCATATTTTGTTTTCACATTTACTTACATCAAAGATTCATCAACTTGGATAAATAATTTTTAATATATAATATAGCAATGTGCACTCCAAACAACTGTAATTGTATATCTGCGACTGAGTTATTTGTATAGCTAGTTTAGTAAATTTAATTAATTCAATGTGACATTTCGTATCCGTTTGCCAAGTATGTTAAATGGAGACGGCTATGAATTATGTCATGGTTCTATAAATTGGAGTATATAAAGGCTAACGTGTTTTCATGTGTAACATGACGATGAAATATGGGTGGTCGGGTGTAGTCATATGACATGAGGGATGACATCACCCCTTCTGTCATGCGCCGGAATCGAACCCACAGTCATTGGCATATGAGCTCATGTACACTCACTCCTCTTCATATCGCGAAGTTCACTACCAAATACAAAAGATATAATATTTAAAATACATGATTCAATATATAATATTTCAATAATTCAAGATATAATATTTAAAATTATGACCAATCATCATAATTAAGTCACCCATTTTCATTACGAAGAGGTACTGCACCAGATGAACAGAAATAGGTCACAGCAAATTCAAGGCAGTATGTCCCTGATCCCCTTTCCCCACAGTTTATGTTCAGTAAAGTACTCATTACGTCGCTGATACACAATTAAAATCATATTTTGTATGAGTTTACTCACTAGACACATCGTGAATTTTACGGAGATCGGAGGAACAGCGTCTAGATAGGATCCAGATTGCTGTATCAGAGTGTTACAACTGCGGTTGTCAGTCGCAGAGGATGAACATCGCAGCTATTTAAACTGAGAAATGGAAATGAAAAGCTACAAATTTTATCTTGCCCCACTTCGGAATTGAACCCGGGATGACTTGGAGACGAGCGATTACGCTGACACCAAATCCACGGAGGGGACTAACTTGACCGGTAGTTTCCCGTGGTTCCCAAAGGTTCTCGTTGAATCGATAGTTGTAGTATACTTAAAAAGTACTTCACAACTAAATTAAATGATATCAAAGGAGCACTAAAGGATGCTAAAACATAAGTAAATAAAATTACAATCATTTTAAGTTCAAAAAATAAAACTGCAACTATCCATTCAATGAGAGTGAATGCCAGGGCATTGTATGCACAGCCCACGGTTCTATTTAAGGGGTATTTCAAAGACGTACAGGCAAAAAACCTCACCACACATTTGTACATAAATAATATTTTTTGCAAATAAAGCGCCCTATTAAAATTGAAATAATAAAAATCATGTAACTTTACTCGGAGAAAATTTAACCTAAGACGAAGAAAACATGTGGCGAAATGAACTGTTATTATTAGTTTATCGTAAATTAGTAGTAGTAAATTAGTTCATTGCTCTCAAAGTAGTCAAAGGTATCTTGAAAATAAATTATTAATTTATTTATGTTTTGCCAGTCTAACAGGCTTGATATTGGTACACAGTGTATCTAACGCTTTTACTTTACAATCGTAATGAGAAAACTTTGCGTTATGCAGTACATTCGGATTTCTTTAAACTTAAATCTATCGCCAACATTGGTCATGATGCAATTCATCTGCTCTTGTGGCGCTACTTTGTTTTCTCCATCAAGAGTGTGGGATGAATATTTCCTTGCGTCTTAATTACTTGTGTTTTTACACCAAATTGTCACTTTTGTGACTACTATTAATATTTATTCGGATATTACGATAATTCGTCCATGTTGGCACTGCGTGTTAGCATTATTTTCGGCAAAGTCACATGACTCTGAGTATACATCACAATCTATTTGGTCACTTTCCCACGATAACAATACGTGATCGTAGTTCAAAAAAAATATCAAAATTCAGACGAGTTATTCACGTTTCTCTAATTTGCCCAAACGTTATAATAAATACGCCATCTTAACTCAATTTGTATTCCAGGAAGTGGTCCTGTTACTTTTCTGGTTGTAGTTTACTCAAAATACTAATGAAATTTAAAAAAATTTAGATTAGATCCTAACCCCAATTCTGCTAATACGGGCGTTTTGTCTTTCTTTTCACTTCTATCCGGATGTTTCAGCGTGACGCGAAATATCATCACGTTTTGTTAAAACAAGTGCTTAAAAATACAAGATCATTTCTCCCGGCGTTACACTGGGTCCTTATATAATATTCTAAATGCATATGTTAGTTTCCATATTTCTCTACTTTCGTGACAAATTTAAATTTTCACATTTGTTAATTTCACAAATTAAATACCACGAAGAAATCTACAAAAACACACTATTTTCAGTATTTTATGCCAATATACACGTAATTACGAATTATTTTAAAATCCAGGCAGAAGAAAAATTCACTTTACACAGAAAGCTTAATGAACAAAGCGCATAGTGAAGACCTCTGAATTCTTCCGTCTCGTTTCACTTTTCGTTTATGTACTTGAAAACAATGTTATTTATACAAAACATTTATATAACTTTGCTTCTACCGGTCCGCCTCACGTAACGCAATGAAACTCTTATGAGGTGCACAGTCAACAGTTATGCGAGTGAAAATTCACATCTACTTATCAGTGGCTGATTTAATTTTTCTGCTCTTGTAATTCGTCAATATTAACCATATTTTGCATTTTAGTAGCAATACTCCCGAAAAAGAGTCCTATGAAATTTCCAACAATTTTATCAGTTACTTTTTCCAATTTCCATGCCACAGACATTCCACAGAATTCACTTTCATTAGTAGTAATTGTTATGGATTCCGTGTGTTATAAATGAGTTTTCGTTTATTTGCACTGTAATTACCGATACCGTTACAACAGTTCCAGTTGCCTGTTGGCCCTGTGGGACAAGTTCGGAACCTACGTTGGACGAAGGTTCATTCGGAGAGTACGAAACAGTCGTTAACTGATTTTTGAAACATCGGACAAATTCTGGGGTGTGAACCCCCTTCCTCATAACACGAGAAAATAGGTTTCATTCCCTCGACGACAAATATCACGTCTCGTCAGTTAGTGGTTTCAAGGTTGTTCACTTCGTCATGTATAATGAATATTACGAGTAAACACCCATACTACCACACCACCACCTTAATCTAACAACAATTTTACTACATATTAACGGTTATTTACGAAATGATATTTGTAAATACAACAATCTAAAATTTAAAACGAAGAAAGATGCTGATTGGCAGCTGATGAGTAGAAAAATCATTGAAAAGTTTCTTTCAAAGTTGATACACTTTTGTGAGAAATACAATCTAAACTTGAAGTTGAATGAAATGCTGAACTAGCTGACCCGGTCTGGTTTCACACGGGAAGAATTTTTATCAGACCGATTCGCCCTTCGTTATCATTTGTTCCAAAAAGAAAAAATGGTGAATGGAATTGTTGTAAAAAAATAGCATATTTATATCGAAAAACCTTGTGTGTGGTATTATCTTAATTCGCGAAAACACAGGGAATATTCGAAAAATCATTTTCTTCCCTATTTACCCCTTCAAAATCGGAAATTCGAAAAATTATTATTTAGTAAACCTCATCAATATGCTTGAAAAACATATGCAACAGATATCAAATATTAGTTACATATATTGCGGCTGGGTACAGAGTTAATATTAATTGATGAAATAATTAAGATTTTTTGAGATCAGAAGGTAATACTTACGAATTATATGAACGTGTTCTAAATAACGTTAAATAATACCCATCCAAAAATAAACAAAGAAATAGATCAACATTGACGTTCAAATGAAACGTCAATTAAATTGACTAAATATAAATAAAAACACGATTGAATTCCAATTTGTAAAATAACAAGAAATTGTTTGTTGCATTGGTTGTCAAATGGTATTTATACCATAGAATGTTTGTTAGCACTCCACAATTGATAAGGAAGTGAACAGTTAAGTGCTTAGACAAAGAAAATTAACAAATGTATGTTGACAAGAAAACATTGTGAATTAAACACACAAAAATGATATGCAAGACAATAAACAATAAAAAATGAAATTTCCTGTAGCATAGGAAAACCAAAACTGAGGAGAATCAAATCTTAATAATGTGACTACACTGGAACATTGGAAGAAATTAGAAACATGTCAAGATAATGAATCTGGTGTGTTTGTAAAGAATAAAACATGAAACTGTCAAATAACATTAAATATTAAAATTATAAACATCGTAATTTGTCTGAAAGTTATTGAGAAGTGACCGAAGGTCAAGTTGCTTTGAACAAAGTCAAACAATTTCTATGCGTCTCCCAACTCAATGTTTTACTCACTGTTCGGTGAGTGTTTGGAACACTTATACAGTTAGGCATCAATTAGTTGGGAGTTCTGCAGTTAGTTCTTGTATTCGACACTGACTAAACAAATACGTAGGTGTTTAAGACCTGTTGCACAACATCTTTAAGTTTAATCGAGTTATTTTCGATACTTCACTGAATTGAATTATGTGCGAGTAGAGCACGGTAACAAGCATTAGTTAATGTGCCGGGAGGTCCGTGACGCGATATGTATCGGTCAGACTGAGACGAGGTATCACTCGCGTAGTCTAAGACAAGAGTGTCGTCTTCTTCCTTCTTCAACTAGACTGTCGCGTTGGTTACCATCCTTGTGTAACATTTTGTGATTGGTCGCTTATGAATTTATTTATTCATTTGTCAGGAGTTAATTAGTCTACTCATTGTAGTAATCACTCGTTTGTTCGTTCGAGAATATTGTTAATGGATGTCTTTAATTGTTGTTCATAATAAATATAAATATTCTCGTTAATACGGCAGGGAGGTTGTAATCACTTGATGTATTTGTTTATAATATTATCAAAGATATGTAGCCTTGCTACACATAAACAGAAGCAGCGATTTAATGAACGTGAAGAAAGTAAAGTTCCTCACTCAGTTACGTAAAGAAAATAAAGCACGGAACAATCTTGAAATGGGGTGTCAGAAATTACCATCAAACGACCCGCCACAAAGGGCAAAATGTATCAGTAGTGCCAGTAGTTTTGCACTGTGACGTTAGCCTTCCTGACCCACTGACGAAGGCAATTACAGTGGGTCTGTTGTGTACAAAAGGGGTCAAATTTACGCCACACAGAAATGAGATTGGCAGAGAGATGGTGATAACAACGAAGCGAGGGAAAGGGATTTCGTTGCCTTGGAGACGCTGCGGCGGCGGCCCCTTTTTTCTCCACCCCCTTCAACTCCCACCATCCCTCTGCAGGAGACGACGCCAAGCGAACGACCGAGGGAGAGGCAGCACGGAAAGTAAACAAAACAAATGATGGAGAGGCCCTTGAAAACTTCTGAGTATTCGATATGAAAGAGACGAGGTAGAAATATTAATGGCATAAGTGGCTCGACATTAGTAGTAGTAGTAGTTGTTGCAGTGCTCGTAGTTCTAGTATTTTTATTTCTTAATTTATTTTATGCCTTTTGGCGAGGTTCAGGCCACGAGACCTGCTCTTCCACCTATCCGTAGGACTTGGCTAAGGAAATTGAGAAGGAGAGATATTGGGTTGGCGGGAAACTTAAGGTACCAAACCGATATTTGTCTGGAGTAGGTGGGGATAAACCTCACCAAGTTTTGCCGAGCATGATTTGAACCCACGCTCTACCACTCAGCGGGATCATGGAGGCGAAGACGCCACCACTAGACCACCGCTATCGGTAATCTCTTTCACAGATCATCAAGAAATCTTCGGAAATTTTTAACCCGAGAATTGTAAGCGGTTTTCATCTCTTATTCACGTTTCGAAAATCCAACTCTGCTTTATTATTGAATTTGTAATCTTGATGAAGACGTTCTTTTAAAGTAAAAGCTATTTCCTGTAATTGAAGAATACAAACTGAACTGTTCGTGAGACATCAAAAGGGACGAGTGTAGATTTGGTCTCATAATTTCATTTACTTCAAGTGACTTCGTTAATGGGATTGAGTTTGAAGGATCTATTATAGGAAAGAAGTGATTCGCTTCTAGAAATTTGAATACCACACCGCACATGATATTACGATAATATGAGCGTTTCATGCGCCAGTCAATCACATAATCATTCGTGATACTTTCAGTAGTATTATCTTCTTCTTTTTTGTGGGGCTTTAGGGCTCGCCAACATCGAAGGACATTAGAGCCCATGCAAGTAGGGAAAAATGCAGTTTCGCACCATAGAGAAGAGCCGCAGTGACTCTTCCCCGTGTGTGGGACTCGCCGAATATCTCGACCATACCCACTAAAAAACCCTCCTGAAATCATCAAATATCCAAATAGAAAGATGAAAGAAAAAAAAACAGAATAAAATTACATTATATCACCAAAAAAAAAGGGTAAACAATTTTTAATTATATTTTCGAATTACAGAAACGAACGATGAAAACAAAAAAGACAGTAAAGATGAAAAGGGAATGCAAATTTTAAACCCTCCCGAGAACTTGTGGGAGGAGCCCCGATCTACTCATAAAATTCAATAGTTTATTAACATTAACCGTTTCATTTCCGAGAATTGTTGGTAAATCTGCAGCCAGACCAATTTGTCTCCGTATACTTGAGTATCTTCTGCAATCAGTTAGTAGGTGACGCACTGTCAGAGAACAGCTACACTCCTCACAAACGGGTTCATCATCAAGTAGTAAGAGATACCTATGAGTGAGAGGACAATGTCCTACGCGCAGGCGGGTCAGCGAGACCTCGTCGCGCCTGACTGACCTACAGGAACTGCTCCAT
>NNCF01125986.1:785919-819681 GCA_002313205.1 Laupala kohalensis | reverse complement strand
GCTCACTCACATCGCAGTTCACGCTCACAGCTCTCACACGCGTAGATTTTTCGCAGCTCACATGTTTCTCAGTCGCAGCGCTTAGATGCTGACGCGAGTCACATAGAAGTTTTTAGCAGCGCTCAGATGTGTTGAGCTCACGCTCACATCTCACATAGATTTCTTCGGCGGCGTTAGATGTGTTGAGCTTACGCTCACATCTCACATAGATTTCTTCGGCAGCGTTAGATGTGTTGAGCTCCCGCTCACATCTCACATATCGTACAAGTTTTTTGTTTGGAGGAGCTCAGGTGGTAGCCTCCTCACATCGTAGCTCATGCAGCTCACAACTTACAAATCACATCTCGCAGACCGTACGAGTTTTTAGGAGGAGCTCAGGTGGTAGCTCTCTCACATCGTTTTTCGCGGCTGCTCAGATGCTCATGCGTCTCGTAGCTCACAGCTCACGTATCGCAGATCGTACAAGTCTTTTTTGGGGAGGAGCTCAGGTGGTAGCTTCCTAACATCAAAGTTTTCGCATAGAAGTTGACGCTGCTGACGTGTCCATTGGAGGCTTTTAGCGAGAAGCTGACGGCTCACAGACTGTTGAGGGGCTGATCTCCGGGAGGACCCTACTTAGCGGTGGTAATTGTCATCTTGAGAGGTATAGTACGTCTGTTGGTGATTGTATAAACCAACACCGTATTTGCGCTTGCGCGTAATGGCATGGATTACGTAAAAATTGTACAAACTCTTGAATAACTTAGTGCCCAGACAGATTGTAGTCTTAAATGAATCCTGCCATTGAGTAAAGTCAGTGTTTTGTTTTTGCTAAGAGACAAAGAGATTTATTGTGAATTAAACTAAAGAAGATCAGATTTTAAATTCAGTGATTGTTAAATGATATCAATTTGTATTTGTGTCTTTTGGGGGAATTTCTGTGTGGGTTTTGGTAGCGATAATGTCACTTCGTCATTAAGGTGATGGTTAAATGAGAACCATTTGTTTTTGTGTCTTTTGGGGGAATTTCTGTTTGTGTTTTAGTAGTGGTAATGTCACTTTGGCATTAAAGGGATCGTTAAATGACGACGATTTGTATTTGTGTCTTTTGGGGGAGATTTATTTAATTAAGGGATGTTTTTAGCAATTAAAATAGCTTTTATTAATGGATTTATTTGCCTTGCGTTTTCCTTAAGTGGAACCATTGTATGGTCCTTTTCCTTCTGATAGAAATCGAACCCTTTAAATATTGTGGAACCCTGAGAGGAGTTAGCCGAGGTATTTACCTTTTAAATTAAATATTCATCATTATTAATAACTTCAACCCCGTTCTGCCACAATACGTGTTTCACACGTTTTGTTCGCTTATAAGAAAACATTAAATTGATTTTGTTTATTATTATTATTATTATTGAATATTATGATTTGCAGTCCAAAAGAATGCCGTCTTGTAAACATTGAGTATTGTATATATTTGACTGATTTAGTTATAAAATCATGTCTTTCATGCCTTGCAAGAGCAGCACATCTTTACATTTAGAACAAGAAAATTTCGGAGTGTTTTAATGTCGTAAAGTATGAAACGAAGTATCCCATTGTTACTGACTGAGTATAGTTTTCTCAGCAACTACTGTAAGGATCTTATTCGTTTTCACGAATCATTTTTCACACACGAGTACTATTTATGGATATTTGGTGTAAGTTAGCTGCCCAATGACGGTGAACGCCGATGAAGTCGTAAAGGAATCATTCGTTTGAGAGATGATTCCGCGTGCTCGGCGTAAATGTAGATATGTGAAAATAACTATTGTTCATCTAAGATAGTTTTACTGAAAAGTCTGAGTAATCATATATTTATCTAATAAGGTTAACACGCTTTATCTAAGAAAATGGCTTAAAAATAAGAAGTGTTAAAATACTTTACCTTAAGTGAGTAATTAATGTTAGAAAAACTTAACTCTTATAAAATTAAATATATTTTGGTTGTTTTCTACCAAAGATAAAAACTCTTTAAATTGTGACATTTATACAGCGTTTACAGTGTTTGTGACGTCGTAGCTGCGTGTCTCTTACGCGGCGTCGGAGTCGCGCTCGACCGGCGTGTCAAGCATAGGTTATAAAAAAAAAAGTTAAATTACTTTCGAAGGAAATTTGCCAATACTGAAGAGTTTTTCGACAAATGAATTCTACATTTCCGTCCACTCTTAATTATAATCGAAAGTAATACAACTCCACAGTGTAGCTGGCACTACAAATGTAATTCATTAACTCCTTCAAAATTTAGAATACTCTCAATAACTTTCCGGGAGTTTTCCTTCGAAATAAAATACATTATCCTTTTGCTAAGAGATTTCATTGCGAGCATAACATAAATAATGACAACATCCTTTGTTTAAAGATTTAAAATAATTAATAGTTAGATTTCTCGTATAACCATTCAAATCCTCCTACAATCATTAGCTTCATGTCAATTAAGGACTTCAGTTGAAATAAACTCAATGAGGTACTTTAACTCGGCGTCGAACGCTGTAGCACTTAGAGAACTGATGTTTTGTTCCAGAATAGAACAGAGTTTTTATATATTTCTTCCCAGCGTTCGTCTATTTAAGAATTGTAACTCTACATTAAAAGGAAGTTTAACATTTTGGGAACGTGACGTCGTAGGACGGTGATTCAAATTTTGGGTTGTTCGACAATCTCACAGGAGTATAATGAGCGGACACTTAATAATGCATGATTACCAATTAATTTAACAGCAATGTGAACTAGAACTTTGACTTGGGAATACAGGAAAAAATTGACCACAACAGATACGGAAAGGTGAGACTATCCACCTGAGTATCTATACCAGTGTAATTAATTTCTTCACTGCGTTTGTCTGTGCTTTCAATGGTAACTCAACCTTAAAAAAGAGAGAACGCTATCTAGGGAACGAGACGTCCAAGACGTGTGATTCAAATTATGTTTTATTCGTCTATCTCGTTCGAGAAAAACGAGTCGTCACTTAATAATGTAAGATTAATGTTTCATTTCATATCAATATGTACTAGGACTTAGAACTAGGGAATAATTTGAAGAAATGACCACAACAGATAAGGAAATGAGAACCTACCTGTCAGTGCCCCTTCGGAGGGTATTTTCGTCAACGCAGGTAAAGGGATTTGGGGTTTTGTCCCCATTTTTGTCGTTTGGGGTTATGTCGCTTTCGGTTTTTGTCACAGATCCGTCGTTGCGGGATTTTGTCGCATCTTCTGTTCCCTCCTCCCCCAAGACTACTCGAAGACTATTTATGAGCGTTGACCGGTTTACTGGAACATTCCTTTGCCACAAGAATCCTTGCATTCATTTATGTTCAGTTTGCAAATTTCCAAAAGATTCATCTAACATTTTCAAAATTTAAATTGTTTTCACTTTACAAATTATTCTATTTCATCATTCAAATGCAATTTATTTCATTGTATTCTATTATTTGTGTATATTTAATGGTTTTAATAGAACTCATTATTTCAGGTAATCCATAAGGTGAAGAAACATACTTTACTGTGTGCAATGTTACCTTTGTAGCTGCACTGTTTTCATCTATCGAGAAGAGGTTTCAAAATATCTATTATTTTGTTTATAGAATTCCAACTTGGGACATAAGCTGCACTATCCCCTAACAAAAGAATTATAATTTCAATATAACTACACATAAAAATAAAGCAATCGTTTTATTGAAACGGAAAAGAATGACAAAGGTTTCGATTTAAAACTCACATTATCGGAAACCTGAAACCCATTGTATCAGCAATTCTGTTCAAAACTTTAGGGAAAGTTTTAAAACCTTTTCTTGGTACTCTAAAGTTAGAAATACAGTTGCCTGTACTATCTCTTCAAAACCGGCAAAAATTTGTAATAAGCAATTACTCCTCAACGATAAACACTAACATTATTTGCTTCCGTATTAGAATTCTAGAAACAAACGCACGGTGACTACGCACTTGACTTCAAGAGTACAGCAGCAAACATTGTTTTAAAACGAACAGGAATAACATAACATAGGAACGCTTTATATTTTCAAAGTAACGACCCTACCCATTCATCTCTTCCTGAGGAGCACCCACTCGCCGTAAGGCTGGAGGGCAATTGCGATATAATTCGTCAAACTGTAACCCTTGGAAGAACTCACTCCTCCTCAGAGACACGTATTTCGGACCTTCGTCACACGCGGCCAATCGCCGACCAGGTCTCAACATCAACAAATTCTCAACCACTATTCTCAAAGCGGGATCGAACCCTTCAGGAAAAGCGTAGTCCAACCCCAGAATTTTCTTAAACGTCCAGAAATCACTCTCCTCTTGAAACGGAGGATTCGTTGTCATCATCTGGAAGAGACAGACGCCTAACGCCCAGAGATCCGCGCAATGCGAGACGGATCTTCCCCGCAGCACTTCCGGAGAAACGTACGACGCGCTCCCGACGAATGACCACCGTCTCGGTTGCCCTCGAGGCACGGGTTCCTCGTCCTCGTCAGACGTACCCTCCGCTTCCGGATCCGCCCACGCTTCCGAATCCGGATCCGGCGGCTTCATGTGCTCCTGGTCCAAAATCTTGGCCGTTCCGAAGTCGGACAGTTGGATGTGCCAGTTGGCTTGGAAGAGGATGTTGGAAGGTTTGAGGTCTCGATGGACGACCGCCAGGGAGCGCAGATGTTCCAAGGCGAGGATGACTTCGGCGCCGTAGAAGCGTATGGCGACGATGGGGAGCGCACCACCACGCTCCAAGTGGGAGAGCAAGTCACCATTGGGAGCCAACGAGAGGGCAAAGTATAGAGCGTGGGCGTCTTCAAAGGAGGCCAGCATGCGCACGAAGAAGGGTGCAGTGACGCATCGCTGAGACTCCAACAGCTGCAGGGCTGTGCGCTCGCGTTCAGCGTACTCGCTCTTACCCTCTCGCGCCAAACGTCGCTTGTCACACACCTACATTGGCAAACAGAAGACAGTTGCTCACTTCGTTACGCAACTATTAAGGTATTCAGACAGCAATAATTGTATTTGTTTATCTTGGCTCTTTTACAGTCACGTACAAGAAGCGAGTTATGTAAAGAAAATCCAGGGTTGGAGGAAAGACTCCCCTTTGTATACCCTAATACGTTTACGTCAAACCTAAATCTTCTAATCTTTAAATCTATGTTTTACTCATAGGTACATGTAGTGAGAATTTTGAAACAGTAAATCGTATCGTTTCGTAATTTTATAAGTACATTCATTGGGTGGTCTCGAAATGTCTATCAGTGTCTACCAAACATTAAAAAAAAATGTTTCTAATAATAGTAGGTGTAAGGGCAAATAACATGAATTCATACACCAGTATTCATATATTGCATTTCAGGAAATGTTTTGAAATATTTTGAAGTATTTGTTCTTACAATTTGCATAAGTAAATCACAGATTGCGAAATAGAGAAAATGAAATAAAAACATGAATGCAAATATGCATTCTCTAATATCTGTTTCTGGATTGAACATTGCAATTTTTAAAATCCAAACAATTCACATTCAAATAATTAAAAGAAACCTCGTCATGAAACAAGCTCTGTAACCTTCTTATTATGTTCGCAAAGATGATTTGAAATGGTGATGAATAGAATAATCATTACTTTTAACTTTTTGCAATGAAAAATAAGCATGAATCACGGATCACAAGCAGCATTAACAATAAATGCAAACAACTGCGTAACATCACTGTCATTTTCTATTAGCTTATAATTTGCATTTAGTAACTGTGTTATTGTACGGGGTTTAATATAATAAACCTCGTGACCTAACTAACATGATTTATACAGTTAACCCTTGCACATCAAAATGTGTAGGAGCGTTTATATTAAATAACGTACCACATCCTAATAAATATAAGAATGAAATCAATAATTCATGTTATATTCCCCACAATATTTCTTGACACAATGCAATTGTAACACGAAAATAGTATTAGGAAGTACTGTAATGAAACTGGCAGTTGGCAGATATCTAGTAACGCGTTGGTCACAAATTTCTCCTTAGATAAAACATACCCGCGTGTATTGCACAGAGCCGTGTTTGTGTTTTTACCTTCAGAGCAACTAGAGTTCCACTGCGGTTCTCCGTTGCTTTGAACACCGTGGAGAAGGATCCTTCGCCCAGCGTCGTGTCCACTGAGAAGTCGTCGAAGCGTGGCTGCCTGCCCAAAGCAGCGACAATTGGATTCTCTGAACGCTCACCTGCTTTCGATGCGTTCAGCATTTCCCTTCTATTTGGAGACAACTCAGCTTTATACATTCAGCAGAGATGCGGGTTTATCGTTTCTCCAGAATAGGATAAACAAGATGTCTTCCACGCTCTTGTTTTCATAACTCAGATTTGATCGATCTCAGAGAAAACAACTTCACACGTATAAACATATGAGTGATGTAAACAACATTTCCATGAAAATAAAAGACTATCAACCACGACCTACTTGATCACATTTGTCTCTTTCGTCAGTATCCCGGCCTCCTTGATCATTATACTGATTATCATGTGTATACGACCAGATATTACAAGAGAGATTAGCAATGAATATAATAATTATTATATAATACTTCCAGGATCAGCAACCTAATAGAGCCAGGAAGATTGGATCAAGGCTAAAGATATCAATGGTCTTTGTTTGGATTCGAGCATCACGTTCTTCGTAAAAATGCGACATCTTCTGCAGTTGACCACTTCCAAATGCTGTCGTATATGAGCGCCCCACTTTGAAAAGTATATTCAGGGTTACCAGAACAACACGTCACGAGAAAGGTGCGCAGTAGACAGTGGAGCAGATGAAGTCACAAGTGCAACACTCCACATAGGTTTTCTGAATTATTTCAGAGTAGTTTCGTACAAAGTAAAGTGGAGTGCAAAGTCTTCAGTTTAGTTGTGTAAAGTAATGTTGTATTCGGTTTTTTCGCGTGTTTTATTCTGCCGTGTGCCGCAGTCGCCGCATTTTTTCAAAATAGAAAAAAAAATTAACGGTTAAAAAAACCCTCATTCTCAAAGCATAATAAGTCCCCCAGGGGACTTACATATACTAAGTACGTGTTTGGCAAACACGGGGTCCCGAGTTGAGTCTGGCATTGCTGCCACTTACTTGTGATAGGTTCTTTCCTTTCTCTTTCCTGTTCTTCCTTGTTCACCTCTTGTTCTTTTCGATCCCGACGCTAGAGTATCTTTCATTTTCCTCTTTCTTCATTTTTCTTTTTTTTTATTATACACGTAATATTTTGAGATATCTTGATATTTGAGTTTTGAGTTGTAATTAAGAAGGGTTTTTAGTGGGTATGATTGAGTCATTCAGCGAGTTCCACACGCGGGGAGAGTCATGTTGGCTCTCCTTAGTGCGTAACTGCATTTTCCCTACCTGTACAGAATTTTAGATCTCTAATGACCTAGATGTCGACAAGCCGTAAAGACCCATAAACAAACAAAGGGTAATAAACTACAATAAAACAAAGATGCATGGGTATAAACGTGCTGATAAATTTTGTATTGAATGTGCACATGTGAGTTCGGAAAGTTTTGAACTATCTGATTTTAAAATGATTTTTTTAGAGAGGCTTTAGTGCTCGTTAACGCAAGGGTCATTACAGCCCTTGCAGGTGGGAAAAAATGCAGTCTCGCACCATAGAAAAGGATCGTACCGACTCTTCCCCATGTCTGAGACTCGCCGAATATCTCGACCATACCCACTAAAAAACCCTCCTGAATACAACAAATAATTTAATACAAAGATGAGACAAAAGAAAATATAAGAGTTGCAGAACACATCATATCATAAAAAGGAAAAAAATATAAAAATTATAATTTTCAAATTACGGAAACGAAAGATAAAAGGAAAGAAGTCAGGGAAGAGGAGAAAAGAATGCAAATTTATACCCTCCAGAGAACGTGTGGGAGGAGCCTCGACCTACTCATATAATTCAATAGTTTACTAAAATTATCCGTTTCATTTCCGAGAATAGTTTGTGAATCTGCATTCAGACCAATTTCTATCCGTATTCTCGTGTATTTTCTGCAAAAAGTTAGTATGTGACGAAAAGTCAGAGAAGAGCTACACTCTTCACAAACGGGTTCATCATCAAGTAGTAAGAGATACCTATCAGTAAGAGGACAATGTCCTATGCGCAGGCGGGTCAGTGAGACCTCGTCGCGCCCGCCTGATCTACGGGAACTGCTCCATGACTTAACAGAGGATTTGATAAGTCGGAGCTTATTCCCTTCAACAGCCAACCACTCATTCTTCCATTCATTCACAATCTTCGTCTTGATGGAATTTAGGAGACCTCGTTTTGGAATCGTGAAAAAATCCACGCGATTCTTAAAGCATGTCGCCTTTGCGAAAACGTCTGCTCCCTCATTTCCTCTGATTCCCACGTGTCTGGGAACCCAGAAAAACTTTACGTTCTTTCCATCACATCCTGGATGTTCTAAATCAGTTTATCAGCTGGATGCATAGTCTGGATTGCTTTAAGGGCACTTAGAGAATCAGAGCAAATCTGAAAATTTGATCCGCGGGAACCCTTTGTTAAACGCAGTGCTCTCAATATGGCGCAGCACTCAGCAGTGTAAACACTGCACAAGTCGCCTAGACGGTAGCCACAACTCTTACGGGGGAACACCTCGGAGCAACCGATACCATCGGCCTGCTTAGACCCGTCTGTAAACACAGGAATATGAACCCGGTGTTTGTCTAGAACTAAGTGAAAAGATACCCTCAACATCGCAGCTGGAGTTCTTGTCATGATGCAGAAGATCGAAATTAATCTTCGGCTTGTGCAAATACCAAAGAGAAGTCTTACTGAAACCTCGATTTAAGACATTAGGTATGTGTATAATCAAGGATTCCAAAATTTCTTTGCAGCGTTATCCAAAAGGTTCACATCGGAAAAGTGTCGTAACATTAGGTGTTGTAGCTGGAGGTAGAGAGATGGTTCGCCACTCTCGACATACGAACTCGGAATGCGACTAGTGCGGTACGCTTCCGTGACAAGTCGGATATCTGCATGATCGACACTATCCAACTTCTTTAAATAGCTTGCACGAGCAGAGCTATATACAACGCATCCACAATCGAGTCGAGATCTTATGAATGCTCGATAAAATTGGAGCAAGGAGCAGCGATCAGCGTCCCATACCCTGCTACTCAGGCACTTCAATAGATTCAGAGACTTCAGTGTTCTCGCTCTTAGGTCTGTCAGACATTCAATCCAATTCAGTCTCTGATCAAAGATTAGACCTAAAAATTTCACTGATGGATAGAATTTTAGAACATTATTCCCCAGGGCGAGGTGAGGTTCTGCTAGAAGCATTGGTCTCCCACTGAAAAGAACACCGTGTTTTTTTAGCAGACAAACGAAAACCAGTTGTCAACGACCAGTAGTATAATCTATTGAGGACGAGTTGGATTTGTCGGTCTCCACCTGTGACACTATGTGATGAACAAAAGATGGCAAAGTCGTCGACAAAAAGAGAGTGTAGGACAGGATTCTTTACAGCGAATGTTATGCTGTTTATGGCCAGAGCAAATAAGATCACACTGAGGACTGAGCCCTGAGAAACACAGTTCTCTTGAAGAAGCAGTTCCGAGGTGTCTCATCCAATTCTGTAGCGGAAGAAACGCTGATCCAAAAAGTACTGTAACATAAGAGAAAGATGTCCTCTAAATCCCCAGGCATAGAGTTGTTGTAAAATACCACGACGCCAAGTAGTATCCTTAACCTTCTCGATGTCAAAGAATATTCCCACGACATGTTGTCTTCGGACGAAAGATTGAATTGATGTTTCCAGGAGAAGTAAGTTGTCCAGTGTAAATTGGAACTTCCTGAAACCACGCTAATATCGACTCAGCAAGTTATGCTTTGCAAGATACCAGACGAGACGTCGGTTGATAATTCTCTCTAGAGTTTTACCGATGCAATTCGTCAAGGCAATGTTTCGATAACTACTGATGGCCGTTTTGTCCTTTCCTGATTTTAGTAAAGGGTCTAGCGTTTCTTCCTTTCATGAATTAGGGAATACTCCACCGGATCATGAAAGATTAAAGATATACAGTAGGTATTCTTTCGATTCGAGCCTCAGTAGCCTGAACATTTCATATTGAATGAAATAAAGGCCAGGAGAAGTGTCGTGGGCTGTCCCTAGAGCTGACTCAAGTTCCCACATAGAAAAGGAAGAGTTGTAGGATTCCCAGTTGGTGGAACGAAACGTCTGAGGAGGTACTCTCTGTTATATCCCTTTTCCCTCGCGAAATCAGTATCGCAGGTTGTGTAGATGTTAGGTCAGTAAAGTATTCAGTCATCACTGTTGCCATTTCTACGTTGTTCGTGAGAACCTGACCCTGATAATTGAGTCCAGATACTGAAAATCGAGAATATATTTCGGATTGACTCCATACTTAAGTGGACGATGTTCTCTTAATGGTGCTTAGAAACTCTTTCCAGGAAGTGGATCTGGATTCTTTGATAATTCTGCGCGCTTTTGCACTATCAATCCGATATGCGGTGAGGTTTTCCGGAGATGGACTACCCTTAAATTTCCGCAATGCTCTACGCCTTGCCCTAATGGCGGACCGACTTGCGCCGTTCCACCAGGGGACATGAGGTCTTCGCGGAAACAAAGATATTTTCGGAATGGATTCATCAGCGGCGTGATCAATCACCTGGATCAGGTGGTCGACCTTCTCTTGAACACTACACATTTCTCTGAAGACAGCCAGAGAGCGGTACAGTGCCCAGTTAGCCTTTCTGAGAATCCATTTCTGAGGCTTGAATTCTGGAACAGTTGCACGTTCTTGCAAGGACAACCAGACAGGATGCTGGTCGTTACCATGCAGATCATCTTCTACCTTCTATTGGAAGATATCAGCAACGTCAGGAGAGCAAATTGACAGTCCATGACCCCGTGGCAAACGCAAAGTGGGTCATCTCTCCGGTGTTCATTAAACATAAATCTTCGCTCTCAAAGAGACAACTCAGCGGTCGGCCCCTGGGGCAATCGCTCAATGAACCCCACAGTACACTGAGGGCGTTGAAATCTCCAAGGACGAGGAATGGTCGAGGGAGCTGGTGAATTAAATCTCTGAGGGATGTCTTCGAGAAATCTCGAGTCGGAGGAAGATATATTGAACATATGGTCATAGTTGGTTCGCTGTGAATTTTGACTGTGATAGCCTGGATTTGAGTTTGTAGGAAGAAAAGGTGAGCAGAGGATGGTGTTTCTATCAAACACGGCAACTCCACCTTTTGCTCGGTCTCCCGTGGTGTCTTCATATCTAAAGCAGATGTATCCCCGCAGAGTGGGAGATCTGGTAATAAGGTGGGTCTCTTGCAGGCAAATACAGATCGGATTACGACGCGCTAAGAGCTGTAACTCTTAACGTTGAGTTCTATGGCCATTAAGGTTCCACTGAAGTATGAAAGCCATTAGGATTTGGAACCTCCTCCGTCGGGTTTCAGAATATACATTTCCGCGTCACCGTCGGACATGCACAATCCGACAAGGAGGAAGGTAGAGCTGCGACGTGTTTTTTTTTCATCTCCGTGACTTGTTGGACGGTGTTGTTGTTGTTGTTTTTTATTTTAAAAATTCTGCAAAATTCAGGTGTTTAGCCTTGGAACCCTGCTGTTTCTTCGTATCTTTCTTGGCACTTGTTGGAATTATTTTCACACTGCTGGGTTTTTTCTGTGTTGAAGTAGAACTGGGTTTCGCTAACGTTTTTGGCTTTGAAGGGGCAGCTTGAAGTCTTTATTTTGCCACATTTGCACTGCCATGTGCACGACGTTGTCGTCGACACGTCAGTGAAATCTACCAGGATGGAAATACTCTTCTTTATAACAGGTATCTTCGTTGCGGTGGAGTAACTGGTAGAAAATACAGGGTGCAAAGTCCTGAATTTCTTTCGCACTTCACAGTACGGGATCTTCTGTTGTCTTTATTGCTTGGATTTTCATTTCTTCGAGAAAGGATACGCACTCCCTGATTCACTCCGGGTGGCTGCCTGAGCAATTAATGCATTTGGTAGATCCTGGGAATGAAACGCCGGGTTCCTGTGTCTCCTTCCCACACTTCACGCAGGTATCACGACTTTAACACGATGATTCGTGTGTCCAAACCTCTGGCACTTAAAACAGCGCAGAGGATTTGGAATAAAGAGTCGTAGTGGCAGGTTTAGCCATCCCGCTTTGAGATCTCTCGGCAGTTTAGGACAATCAAATGTCACGATGAAGGAGGCGGTCTTCTCAGGAACACCACAATCCTTCCTCGTGATCTGACTGACCTCTATCACGTGGTCAGCTTCCCATTGCTTTACTAAATCATCACAGGACATATCGATGATATCTCTGCACGTGATCACTCCCTAGCTACGGTTAAGCGCTGCATGGAGCTCACACTTGACAGGGTATTCTCCCAGCAGTTTGCATTGCAGGAGCTCTAAAGCTTCCTTGCTTGTTTTCGTTTAAAGCAGCATCGCTCCGTTTCTCGATCGTTTAATGCTCTTTAGAGAACCAACAAGACCTTCTAAACCCTTGAAGATGTAAAAGGGTGAAACCTTTTCTAAACTTCAATTTATTCTGATCATTAATACAAAAGCATTCTCATATGGAATATTCTGTAACTTTTCCTTAAGCGGGAGGACTGTGAACTCTCGACCGTTTCGAAGTCACTTGGGTATGATACCTTGTGGCACACTCACTCCGCAAGGCGGAAAAACCGAGACATCTGTATATCTGTCCCACGAGATCGAAGGAATAAATGTCGGGTGACGTGGAGCCCCCGCATCACGCCACTAATCTTTATTCAACTGAGGTGCGGTAGTTGCCCCAGAGTGTTTATCCTCAACACCCATTCACCTCATCAGCGCGTAACACACTTTGAGGTTGAGGGGTTTTTTATAGAGGTTTAATCCTTCCTCGAGACCCGGCCGATGAAGGCAAGATCTCCGCCCTTTGCAAACACACAACTTTGCAACATGCCTAAAGCTTACGGTGGCCGAGGACTGGTGGCGCAGTACCAGTCACCAGCTCGAGGCCGTGGATTCGCCAAGGTCCCGATTTTAAATCGGAGCTTTTGAAAGAAAAATCAAAAGATTAAAACAAGTTGCTTTTCCTCCACATACTCGTAAAAATCCCTCGTCACGACTGCTGTTGAAACCGAGAAGTAACACAGAACTGGCAAGAGCGAGAGAGAGAGAGAGAAATTGTGACAAATTTGATCTCCATCTCGGTCAAGAAAAAAATGTGAAGTAATAAACACGATGGAATTTAAATGAGATGCATCAAGCGAAAACTATGAAGCTAGTAAGCGAAACAATACTTCTACTTTCTAAGATAACTGTGGTATTAACTCTGAAGAATTAGATGACTTGAGAGAAGAAAATTTAGTTTTGAAAAACAAACTTTTGTAGATTTAGAAACTGTTAAGGCTGAAAACAGGGTTCGCAAGGACAAATTATGAAAATTTCAGTCTTTTTCCGAAGCGTCAAAAAATATGACAAGGCAAGGCAGACGGTGGGAGTAAGAAAGGACAAAAAGGTTAATTAAACTTCAATAAATTGGTAAGTAAAATTTATATATTTTTAAAATTGATTTAGAATACTTTTTTCTGAATTAATAAATATGTTTCGATTAATATGTTGTAATACACTTCTCCAATTGTCAAAGTCGTTCGTGTAAATATGGGTTTCATATATTGTAAAAAATCAAGTTCAAAGAGTAATATCAAATTACTGTTCTTTTTAAGTTGTCATTGACTAGTTATTGTGATAAACTACTAATATTATAAGTAATACGTCGTATGTAACATGCCTAATAGTTGGAATTACAAAATACGGGGCGTTTCATGTGGATCGCAGAGAAGTCTAATATGTCGACACTGACGGTGCAGAGCTCGGATCTTGCACCGGTGACGTCACGCTGGGCTGGAGGAAACGGGCGTGATCCCTACCGTGCCTCTATTTACCTTAAGTATATTTGCATCTTTCTTATCTCAAGATATATACTGAAGATGACTGCAATGTATACTAGGAATCATGTTATAGTAGGAAGCCACAGGCCATGTAGGTACTAACTTGAAGGGAAAGTATTGAGAACCACGTGGTCATAAGCAATTTGCAACTGCAATAAAGTTTATTTATCACTTTCTGAATTCATTGTGGTACCTATGGACTTCTCAAGTGTTGTTCATCGTTGCCACCACACCTTTTAGAAATTATTTTCATTCACCAATCACGTGGAAGCGCAATTTACTTCGTAATTTGCATTACGTTTTCAACAATTTTGTAGATATTTTTACTTGAATTTAAAACCACCTCTTCAGATCACTCCTGACATATTTGCACACATGTAGATCTTTCATTCCCGTAACATCTACACTTGGTCAAAAGTATTGCAATATGAGAAATCTAACATTTTTTCAAGAATAAGACTCCCAAAAATAATATTTTTTTATAATTATACTGATTTTTTAATGTCAATATGTTAAATTAGTTTAAAGACAAGATACAATTAAGTTAATGAACAAAAATAATTATTTAATTTTATAAAAAATAGCATACAAAATATATGTATTAGTTATTAGATATCGGAATCCATTTTGGTTCCCAAGAATAAACTGAAATAAGAAAACAATTTCATGTTCTTCTGGGCAAAAAAGCTAATATATGAGTGCAAGTGAACCGAAAAGCATTTCGGTTGGGTCGCCTTAGGTCAATCACAGCAGTCACTCTTTTAAGCATGGAATCCACAAGGTTTTCAACACTTTTTTCCCGTATCACATGGAGCCAAACTTTAATTATTGTTTCCCGAAGCTCTTGTTTTGCTCTGGGAAGATTTTGAGATATTTTCCTTCCAATTATAATTGACATTAAAAAATCAGTTTAATTATAAAAATATAATTTTGGGGGGCTTATTCAAAAAATGTTAGATGTTTCAAACTTACAATACTTTTGGCCAGTAGTGTACTTAAGACACGAAGGCTACCAGACACTAACCTCACAAAACATCAACTGATAACAAAAACGCAGAGCAGTTTCCCAGATGACTGTTTATCTATGAATTAAGGGCTTCTTTTGTTGAATTATGGATCTTACTTCCCAGGGCAACCATGTTGAATTTTCTCTAACCACTATTACATTAATCGTAGTAAAGTTGAAAATTAAATCCAAAAATAAACACAAGATTGACGAGACAAATAGCTTTATTTTCATTTTAATATTTTATGTTAAAATTGGTTTCTCTTTTCTAAAAAATAAGGGTTGAATCTTCAGCAAAAAAATCCAAGGTTTTAGAGGTCTAATCAAATACAAAAAAATAAATTGCCGTTATTTGGGTTACATCATATTAGATTATTGTGGAGAAATTAACAAAGAAGTGTCTTTCACGGTTTTCAGGATTTTTATTGTGTTTAGGGGTGGTTTTTACTCATATAAGGCAGTCTTAGCGCGAAAAAAGTAGAATGTTTTTCAAACTATATAAAATATCTAAAAATGGAAACAAAAATTGGAAAGATGAACCTCGGGACATTTCCTTGTGAAAACGTTTTTCTAAGAATAGTTTTTTGAAAAATAACAGTTGAGGATCGAGGAATATTTTAGTTTCCTTTATTTTAATAATGGTTTTTTTTATTCTAAAACACAAGAGTAGCAACCCTTACCAATCAATCCACGGTTTTAGAAGTTTAATGAAATGTAAAAAGTTGACATGAGTTGGATTACATGATATTTGATGTTTTTCACGATAAACTTTTGGGTATTTTTTAACCATGTAAGGCAGTTCTAGCACGAAAAAAAAATACAAGTCGAATATTTTTTCAAATTATATAAAATATCACAAAAAATCGAGAGATGTATCTCGGAACGTACGTTTTTGTGAAAACAGTGATTTTTTTAATTAACAGAGGAGGGTTGGGGGGGGGTGAAGGGATGTCGAAAGGTCTGACGACGGCGCGGCGCCCACGCATGAAGGATTCGTCCAAAAGGTATCTGGAGAGTCATCATCGCATCCACAAACTTTGCTCGCGTCTCGTCAAGTGATCCAACGAAGTCGCTTGTCACAGCGAGAGAAACGGAGTCGCGTCGCGTCGCGTCGCGTCGACTTCCAATTAAAGGGAAGCGGAACAGGAAGTGTCGGTGAAAACTTCGGCACAAGACTTGTTTATGCGGAGATGTCTCGCGCGACAACTGTCCAAACTTTATATTCGCTCGCACTCCACAGAGTTAAATAACGAACGCAAACTTGTTGTTCCCGATTGTCACAAACCACATCTTAATTAACAAGAGAACTAATAAATTTCACAAAACGTCAGCACTGTGTAGAATGAGAGAAAAAAACACTTATTAATCTCGTCACTGAGTATATTTAAGGAGAGGATTTATAATTATAATTTTAGATAAAAAAAGTTGTACTCCTGACTTCAATACATTACAAAACTTTAATTTTTACTTTCTCATATAGGTAGTTTATAAAAAGTAATGTAATCGTGAAAAAATTCGAAAACGAGATTTTTGTGGAAATATCTGTTTTGGTGACCCCTGATTCAGAAAAATGGGTTTTTGGCATAACGTCCGTCCGTCTGTCAGTCTGTCTTTGCGCAGCGATTCTGAGTAAATGGATGAATCAATTTAATTCATATTTCGTATTTACGATAGATTTTACTTGTTGTCGATGCACGTGCTCTGATTTTGTTTTTGCTTTAAAACAAAGGGCACTTTACATGGAGGTCAGGTACATTTTTGAATATATTTCAAAAACTGGTGCAACGATTTTGCTTAAATTTTCTGAACGTGAAGTACAATTAGTATGCATTACATCCGCCTTAGCGGTATTTCGTTTGAAAGTTTGGTATAGACGCAGTAAAATAATTTCTATCTGCTACATTCACGGATTTGTTTACTATTTCAAGAACCTTGAGTATTATTTAACATATATGAAGCAGAGATAGAGTAAATTAATATTCTGGATACTTATTTTACTTTCAAATGTCTAATAAAAGGCACTAAGAAGTTGAATTATTGGTTTTGAGCCCGACGAAAATGTTATAGTTCATTTCTTCTGTCTATTACGGAGCATAAGGAACCGAAAAAAAATTGATCACGTAATTTTGTCAAAAACATCCGTTTTGGTGGTTCCTGATTCTAAAAAAGTTGTTTTTAAAATATCTCCAACGCCGACCAAAAAACTTCGTTTATTTTACTTTCTCATATCCGTGTGATTAATATTTTTGTTTATTTTTCATGTTTTTTTAATTAAATGCTTTATAGCAGTTTCAATTGTTAAATATAGTACTATTTTAAACAATATATTTTAACAGTTACAGAATTCTTTGACGAGAGACATATCGAGCGTTACGAAATAACAGGAAGTCAATAAAACAAACAGTATCACCTATTTACCCAAATTATTATATAGATACGATTAATGTTTATTAATATAATTTTGAAATTTGAAATTTGCAAAAAAATTACCTCTTTAATAATATAATATATAATAATAAATTTATTGTCAAGAAACAGTACAAACTGCGTACGACCACATGGAGGACAACAAACTAATTTACTCTCCGGAAGCAAGCAAGGGACCATCCCATCAATTCCGATCAAGGGCACTAGGCAGAGGCGGATTGAAAAATTTCAGCAAAAATTCCTAGATGAGATAAAAAGTTAGCTGCGAGTTATAATACTAATAGAATGTCATTATGTTCGTAATTTAACGTATAAAATTTATTTTACATGTACAAATTATTATCGAACTATAGATTATTCTTAGTATAGTGTTTAAAAATCATAAGAATTGAAATAACACAAAATTTACGATTTATTATTACAATAAACATGCCCCTAGACAAAACCTAGAGAACCTGAATAAGTCTTTATTTCATTATAAAATTTTATAAGAATATTTATGGTCAGTTGGCATTGTTCTCGCGTTAATAATATTCTTATTATCATTATATTTATTAATACACATATCTTTTGAAATAGAATATAAATCTTGATCATATTTCCCCCAAAAACTAAAAAACAGAATTTCTATGTTAGAGATTCTTTTATATAAATAGTAAAATATATCTTTAATAAACTTTTTAAATTGGGTAAAATTAAGACGAGCAAAATATAGAGTTCAGACTGAGAAAAGTATATGAGAAATTATGTGCAATGGTTTTGCACCATTAGTTAAAATTACTCGTATCAGTATTACTCTTAACGCGGCCAACATCATACTCAAGATGATTTCATGCTGAACTTGATGTACAGAAGGCCTGTGAGCTAGTTGGGATGTCGAGGCCATGATTTGTCCTAAGGTCGTCCGCACCGTATCTCAGCGTTTCAGGAATTAAGAATCTACGAAGTATCCCCCAAAATGATCCTCTTCCCCTTCTTTTTACGTCAAGAACTAGTTTATAAAAATTCGGCGATGTACACATTAGATTCTACTTGTCGACTCCAGATAAAAAACAATATTTTCTGTAGCATTTAATTTCTTATTATTGTAACACTGAAGATTTTTGTGTGTGGGGCTTTACGGCTCATGTCGACATCAAAGGTCATTGGAGAAAAACTTGTACAGGTAGGGAAAATGCAGTTACGCACTAGGGAGAGCCAACATGACTCTCTCCGCGTGTGGGACTCGCCGAATGACTCAACCACACCCACTAAAATCCCTCCTGATTTACAACACACCAAAACAGATCTCAAAACATACATCAAAACATACATCAAAACATACATCAAAACATCAAATTGAAGGGGGGGGCAAAATGAGGGGGGCACATAACATGAGGGGGGACAAAGAATAAGGGGGGACAAAAAATGAGAGGTAGGACAAAAAATGAGGGATGACGGAAATGAAAGATACCCTAGCCTTAATAGCGTCGGGATCGAAAAGAACAAGAGGTGACCAAGGGAGGTCAGAAAGAGAAAGGAAGGAGCATAGCACAAGTAAGTGGAAGTAATGCCAGACTGAAGCACTGAAGAGGGTAAAAGCTTTATACATTAAACAATTCAGGTAGGTATACAATGTTTTCCTCATTTATTAACCCGAAACAAATTAAGATATCCGTTTTTCTCTGTAAACGTGCTATGTTTGCCAGCAACAATTATAACAGATGGTGAACTATGTAATAATAACAACATTTAGTCCCGTGCGAAGCCAGGCTGAGCCAGTTTGTTAATTATATTCCTTAATAGTTAAATTCTTGTTTAAGCGTCATAGTTTTGTGATTTATGTATTTTTTATGTTCATTATGTATTTATATTACAAATATAACAGTCCTTTTGTAATTACTTTTATACATTGCTCGCTTACAAATTAAAAAACATAATTTTCATAAAATGTACAGTGGGAAAAATATTTATTATATTTATTCGTAGTACCACATATTCTGAAATTTATCTTAATAGGAGACGCGATCTCTGGTCTACAGCGAGCGAGATAGAAACGTATTTATTTTCTTTTACTTCCGTATATTTCCTTCTAAACGTCAATTAAGATGTTTAAGTCAAGAGACAAGATTCAAAAACAAACGTTTCGATCATCTCTGCATCCGCGCAAGAAGGAATGGCTTCAATAGAGATCTATTCTCTCTCTTCATCTTAATGGATCTAATTCTTTCTCCTATTTGTTTTCGGTGGTTTGTTTATCGTAAATTTTCGAACCTAACAATTCGTATTTAAAATGTTCTTCTGCTTCCTATATTCTGTTTTGGTCACTGTTGTAACACAAGAAAACCCAGATAGCCATCAAATTTAAAGATTTACATTAATAATTTATTGTTTGTAGGTAGTTTTTCATCAACAGCGATTCACTAATGATTGAAATTTCTACTTAATAGTTGAGACGATGTAATAAAGAGTGTTTGCAAAAAAATCATACAATTCAGGCATTGAATAGAAACCGTTCTAAGAGAGAAAAGAAAAAATGTTTTTCTCAAAGACGTTCTCCTCGGCAATGCCGGTGCTGGGGTAATCGATTAATAGTTTAATTACTATGACGGGTAAAGGTAGCGTGGGTATTTACATCGTCTTGAAGCTAACACGTATTATGCAATAACAAGGAATTCGATATTATAATATATTTTTAAACTATTTTTTCAATAGTTTATCGTCAAGCGGGGCAAAATGATGGTTATCAGGTGTGACACGTACTCTTTTCGGTACTATTTGTAGTATTTGGAGCGTTTATTGGATATCACACGCGTCATTTCGAACATGCTTCATATTTCAATAATTTGAAAATTACAACGGTTTCAACAGAACACCTTCATTGGGATAAAATTTTATTTTTTAGCACTTTTAGTTGCAACATGAAACAAATAATCTATGATGATTTTTCAAAGATTTTCCATAGTGAATTATTGCGTTTATTTATATTATTGTGTCTATTAGAACGTTGGCACTAGAACGTTCTCAATTCCCGAGCAGAGATGCGGGTTCGCGTCTAGGAACACGTAAATTAAGTCACCATAAAATCGGAAGAATCAAAGTTTGTGGGTCAACTCTTCGAGAGAGTCGTTTTCATTTCTCTCCGAAGACGCCCCTGGACGTGAGCTGAACTATTTGTGAGCACGTGATTCCCCTCGCGTGTTGGCCAACGCCATCGCACGGAATCGCAAAGAACAAAAGAGAGACGTAACGCTCGTCAAATGTCAGTAAGCAGAGAAGCGTTAACGAGATGAGCTTGATGCGCCCGCATTGGCCTGTCACACGGTGCAACGATTGGAGCGGAAGTGCACCGGTGAACATTGACCAAACCCATCCCCTCGACCTGTTCCCCATCCACAGCTCACACCCTCACTTGCATACATGTCCACATTCACACGACGGCAGCGGACTTCGCTACGCGTTCCTCGGGTAATGCGTCAACTTCGACCAACTCAATAGCAGAAAGGTTTATAGTCTACTTCTTCATTCATTCGAATTATTGTTAAGTATATCTTACGACATTTAGATAGTCTCCGCATAATACTTTTTGTGAAAGTTTCCCTTTTTGGAGTCTTCGACGGGCGTAACAAAGCAACAAAACAAAATGTGAGATATCGTCCTGTAGATATGTTTAAGTTATGTCATTTTCTATTATTGTTAACGTGAGTTTATATTCTGTTGTTAAAGTTATATTTTGAATATTTTTAACCCCCGAAGAAGACCTCAAAATATTAATGAATGATTGAAACGCTCTAATCATAAAAACTTGAATCACAAATATTGTGCAGAGTCCATCGAAAGATTGTGTGATACATTTATAAATAACAGATTAAGAAATGGACGGAAATAGTAAAATTTATACAAATCGAATGCCTTGATTAATATTTTTCTGATACTGTCCTTCAGTAAAACCAATTATTAAACGGGAAATACGTTATACGCCATACTTGGCACCATACTTCATATAAAGGCAGTGTTGTTTTGTTTCGTTTTGTTACGTCATAACCAGTTGACGGTGCCTTTAATTGTCATGAGGATATATACCAATGTCAGCGCTGACACTGAGAGAAATAAAGCGGGAATTTTGACTAAGAAATTCGAACGAAGTTCGGACACAAAGAAATCCTGGTAAAAAAAAGTATCCAGCATCAAATATCCACAAGAAATTTCACAACCATTGAAACAAACATAAGCTACAAAATTGTGAAAAGATGCTCAATTCATCAGTGATTTATCAAAAATTTACTGTCGTTTCGGAACCACCGGTTTTTTTCAGTCTTTCAAGAACATGGAATAATCTTACCCATCAAAAGAAACCTTCATTGCTTACAAACATTCTCAAAATTCTCCAACATTACTTTTTCTCTTGTACATACCCTAACTTCCTTCACTCATTCCCAAAATGATGATTATCTCTGCCTTGAGTGTGACGTCATCTTCCTAAGAGCTCTCTTCCACTAGAAGCGTGCAATTGTGAAAACGTGGGATGCAGTTCCTTGGATTCGCACGAACACGTATGACCGATCCAGACATGTAAAAAAACGTTTTGGCTCATCGAAAACGAATACCCACTGAAAAACCTCCTGAAATACCGTAAGTCCAAAAACATACAAAGAAGGGAAAAGAGATGGGACAGATACCTAAAACAAAGACAGATGTCAATTTAGAGAAAAAAATTTACGGAAAAGGAAAAAGGAAAGAAGGATTTAAATCCAAACCCTGTCGAGATCTTGTGGGAGGAGCCCCTATTTATTTATGGATTTCAGTTACGACATACGAATAAAGGTCACATTCCTCGAGGAATCTAAAAAGGTTCATCAAAATCGGTTCATTTTGCCCTAGCATAACGTCCAAACTAGGGTAGATTGTATCTCCATCGAAAGATATATTTCGTACTCCGTCGAATGGTACTGTGTGTTTCTTGAAGACAAATTACTTTAGGAGCATGAAGGGACAGAAAGAGCTTGAGGACATGTATGCCATTCAGATTCCAGGAAAGAAGAGCCATAATATGGTGTTTATCCTCTCTTTCTTCGATGTCTAGAGTTTTTTCTTTTGACGACTATAAATCCAGACCCTGCTGCGGTCCCAGCAGAACGCAGCTTTCGCTTTCATTGGACGAAAGACTTAAGTTTCCTTCTTATCCTCCACACGTCGCCTCTTCACCCCAAATCTCCATCCCACCCTTCCATCACCACCAACGCTTCCTCCCTTCCTCCTTCCCTCCAGCGATTACTCCACCGCTCGAATGGATGGAAGCACATGTGAAAGGCCTTTCTCATGCGTTGGCGTCAATGCGTTAACGCAGCACACAGAAATAGATTGTGACACTGTTTGCTTCCGTCAACGGTCACTGCTCGGTATTGCTCCCACACAAGAAGGATCCAATGGGGCATTTTACTTCCCTCTCGATTTCGCATATACCCCCAAATAAAATCTTAACCCTTAACTTGGATCGTAAATTTCACTTCTAGAGCTGGAATCATGGAGACTGCATCTATACTTGTTTTTTAAACCAGTTTTAAGATTGTCTCTAAAAACGTCTTAAATGGTACATTATACTTCTATTTTATGTAATCAACTAGTTTTCGTCACAATTATTGTCATTTACCATATATCTAGTTTTAAAAATTAACATTTTTAGAACGTATTTGTTGTAGTTTAAAACAAAAAAATTTTAAATATTTTTTAATGTTTCATAGCAATTTTTTTCGCTATTCGAACGCAAACGCGTGATGAAAAATTAATTTTTGAGTACATCTAATTCAACTCAATGCCACGAGCACTATTATCAACATTACAGCCTCTTCCGTTCTCAGAAATGATGCAGCGCCGAAGTCGGAAGCTGGACGCAACGAAACGAGATTTCTCAAAATGGCTCGAGCATAGAACACGTCGATGTTTAGAAAATCTGAGGAAAATAACACGTGCTCCCAACGACACCCATTAACGGTTAAGATTTTAAACTACCTTTCCTGGTAGTGTATGCAATCAAATTAATCGAATACATTGATCATGCTCTTTTCTTGTTTTAATGCTTTTTCTCTATTTAAAAAAAATCAAAATTTTCCCTCTGTCTCAATGCTTATTTTATTAATTTTTTTTGTATGAGTTAGTGTTCCCATCGTTTGTATTTTAATGAATAATGTATGTACTTACGTGGTTGTGTGTATGAAAAGGTGCAGACCTTAACTTCACCACCAACTAAATGCATTATTATTATTAATATTAATATTATTAACTGGTCACTAAGTTAAACAGATCATCCAATACATCAGCTGATATCATGGGGATAATGAACTAATTTACTCTCCGGAATCAAGCAAGGGACCATCCTATCAATTCCGATCAAGGGCCCTAAGGCAGAGGCGGATTGAACGCAGCACAATCCTAAGATAAGGATAAAATAGTTGGCTACGTGTTGTATTAATAATGTAATACAAACATTTTTGTATTCACTAAAACAAAAAAATTATTCATAAGTACGCATTATCATCTTGTTTTATGATTTTGGAGATCTGTGCAGTATTATTTTGTTACTGATGCTATTTCTTACAACGAAATATTCCGCATGGAAAGATAATTCAAGAACAAGGATGATAATATAAAATTTTGGTTCAATTTCCCATGAAAATTAATGGAAATTAGTCTCATGAAGGATTGGAATTAAAGTCGTCTTGCAGACCTGCTCTTTTACTTCTGACAAAAATACTTAAGCTTCATTAGACAAGAATCGTTAGTCAATGTTTCAAGTCAATCTGTCCCTATTACTTGGAAGATAGTTTGTTCATTAGACATCCTCCCCTATGCACTAAGGTCGTCCAAATAAGAAATAATATCTCACAGAAACCTCCCTTTGAGTAGACGATCCTTTAAAACATTCTCTGTTCCACTGTTCCAGTCGATCGGCGAAGCAGGAAGCTCTTTGGAGTGAAGCAACGAGTGACCGAAAGCCGCCGCCAAGAGCAAAGGGAGAGAGAAGGATCGATCAATCTATCGACATGGCATGTAGACGCAGCATCTGCGATTCATCGCTTTGCGTCGCCATCGAAAACTCTGCTTCGTATCTCTCCTGTACGACACAACCGTCTCGCATTCGCTCAACAGAGATATCATGTTGAAAGAAAGAAAGAAAGAAAGAAAGACAGAAAGAAAGAAAGACAGAAAGAAAGAGAGAAAGAAAGAGAGAAAGAATGAAAGAAAGAGAGAGAAAGAGAGAAAGAAAGAAAGAAAGAAAAAGAGAAAGAAAAAGAGAAAGAAAGACAGAAAGAAAGAAAGAGAGAAAGAATGAAAGAAAGAGAGAGAGAAAGAATGAAAGAAAGAGAGAAAGAAAGAGAGAAAGAAAGAAAGAAAGAAAGAGAGAAAGAAAGAGAGAAAGAAAGAGAGAGAGAAAGAGAGAAAGAGAGAAAGAAAGAAAGAGAGAAAGAAAGAGAGAAAGAAAGAAAGAGAGAAAGAAAGAAAGAGAGAAAGAGAGAAAGAAAGAAAGAATTTAAATTTTAGTCCTCTAGAGCATAATGCTACATTTAGGTATTTTCGTTCGTATTTGAGTGATTTTCTTTTAACACATGTCTTCTCTGATTGGACTGAAATATCGCACTGTGCACATTGCTGTTGAAAATTGTGGTTTTCTGCATCTATATATCACAGAATAGTTGCTAGAATCAGACCTCTCCCAGTGGCCAACTAAATCGAACAGGCCTTGGCGCGATGCAATGCGGCTTCACGGACTGAACACCACCTGGACTACACCACTTGCTCAAGCATTGAGCGAACGCTGCCTAATCTACATTCAACATTGACTCAGCGCAACTTTTGTGGCAGGCGCCGCGTCGCGTCGCGTCCGGGCCACTTGTATATAGTTGGCCTCCCTGCGGGTCCTCAATCTCCTTTGTTTCTTCGTCCCATGAATAATAGATGAAAGGTTCCACTACGATATTAGTAACAGAAAACTTGACTGAATAAAAAATCACGTAAAAGTTAGTTGATTTCCGAAATGTAAAATTCAAGGAGTATTCTAATTAGTCCAAATACTCTTAACCCTTGGGCCATTATCCATACATTTTCGATCAATCAGACCGGCTAGGGATGGGGTTCAACATAATGTTGACGAACGAGTAAAACTAATGGGTCAGATTTATTTAATTCTATCGCGGTACTTTGATTCTAATCAATAACTATATTAATTCAAGCTGGAAAAATTAATTAGTATATTTCTTGAAAATAAACTATTTTTTAAATTTATTTTCATAGTAAAATGTTGTCATATATAACGGGGTGATTCGGAACACACTTTTCTATTTTCTCTGTCCAAAAATCCACGTCAAATAATAATTTTAACAGCACAGATTTTAAACACAAAGTCGTGCCCCCGGCGTTTGAAGAAATTAATGTCGAAAGCATTATAACTGGAGGGCCGTAAAAAAATGTTTCGCAGTTGGACTAAAGAAAAGACGCACAGAAAATACACAAAACGATTGCATTAGCATCGGACTTAAGTGGATTTGCTGCCATACAAAATAATATCTCAGTTAGTTAATGAGGAATTCGAAAAATCATATTTTACCCTAATTCACCCCTTTGAAGAATTCCGTCTTCATTGATTCGCCGCATGAGATGGGTGCATGCTTTGTATCCAAACTGGGGGCAGCCACGAAGTGTGGAGCATTTAAACGAAGTGCTTCGTCCATAATGTACTCTCAAAATAAAAATGAATTTTCTACATATAACGCATTTCGTTGAAAAATTAAAACGTGCTTCACGTACGAAAAGAAGTTACTTTTATTCCCAGTTCATGCAGCCTTTTGTTTAATGGCCCCTTTGAACTTGTAATGGTTTGATGAAGGGAGGAAGTATTAAGAGAAGATGGGTGTGCTTGTAATAAAACCCTGTGCAAGACCTGACCTTTGATCTAAGAGAGCGTTGTCGGTTAATTCAAAGGGGTACAAGTAGCGACCCTAGGTTGTTGTACTATGCTGCGCTTGCTACATCATATGGTTCAAGAAACATTTCCTTCATTAAAAATAAAAAAATGAAATACTCACGTGTTCTCCTCTAATTTTTCACGCAGAAGAGTGAGAGGTGTACGAGGAAAATTTATTTGGAAAGTTTTGAACATATCTGCAGTGAGAACATTATGGTTAATTTTGAAATTAATTGCTAACGCAGTTACTTAAGTTTGAAAATATACTTCATTTTTTAATTCAATGAATTTTTAAGCAATATTTTCTATTCTTGCAAGAGATCACTCTCTGAATTACAGAAGCTCACCAAGAGTGGATAAATAACAAAACATTCGTAAAATTCAAATAATTGTTTATTGTTTAACATAAAACTGTAATTCTTAATCGGATCACAAGAATTAATTTTATTTCTTATTGTAGGATCACTTATACTGAAAAAATCTACAACGAGATAGGTTAGGCCAACTACAAGAAACAACATAATAGAAAAAACAGTCCTAGAACAAGAAATATTTTTTGCTACAACCTAACAAAGTTTTCCAAAAAACTGAGTTAGTTTCCGAAACAAAAATGATGAATTATTAACTTAATAAAAACAAATACTTGTCGTCAACACGTTCCCCCTCAAAAATGTCAGCATGTGCGCCGAAGTTGGTTTGAAGACATTTCCCTCATAACTTATTTTACGTTCTTTGTAGCTTCCATTCTTTAAAACGTAGCTTAAATATTGCTCTTTTGATGCAAGTACATAGTGATGTAAAAAATAGAACAGAATTAACTTTTAGAATTAAAGTGGACACCAAATTACTATTGACCCGTGAAAACGCAAAACTATTCTTACTTCAGAAACTATGGGTTGATGTACAGCAAAAATTACTGAAGACGGCACTACCTAAGAACTGTCCTATAATCTATGTTTGTCGTGTTGCAGGAAAATCAAACTGTCAACATGCACCCTCCTTCCTATGTTGGAAGCACTTATACTCGGTTTCCACGCACCTACGGCTAGGTGAAAATTGCGACGAACCAAGTCTCGAACCCGGGACTCCCAGTTCTGACCGCAGGTGTGCTGCCACTGCACAGTCGGTATGTGGAAACCGGGTATAAGTGCTCCCAACATAGGAAGGAGGGTGCATGTTGGTCACTTATCCTCTGTATAAAGCGTGACACAGGTTCACTGGATCAGGCCAGGAGGATGTTACGTATGGGCTTTGGCAGCTTACCTGCGGTCAGAGCAGGAATTTCGGGTTCGAGTCTCGGTCCGTTGCAATTTTCATCTCGCAGTGGACGATGAAACTTCCCTCCGCGAATAGGTACTCGGAAGTTGTGAGTTGATAAGAAATTTATCACGGTATAGCTGTTTCAGTTTTTCTTACTAACGTTTATCAGTGTCAAATCAATTTAATTATGACTTAGTTTTTAGTAAAAAGTCATTTATGCCAGCCTTATTAGACACTTGTAAATGTTGCGCGTGTGGAATTTACTTAGTAAATTGGAAAAAATAATGGATGTTTTTATATCGCGTAAGTGTATACAATTTCCCCAATGTGTATTGCCTTATGAAGAAACCTACGGAAAAATTCTGTGTATGATGAAATTTTGCGCACTGGCCGTCCAAAGCAAGGGTGAGATCGCTGTCTACATGATATTTTATAATACCACCCATCCTCCTTTTTTATGCCCCTGAATGCAGAGTTTTAATATTTTATGATGATTTTTTTTTTTACATTTCACGCTCAAAATAATTATCTAATGTCATAAAACCTTAAGTAACGTGATAATACGTTTATAGTTTTTGTTACTCAGGGAATAATATATCCATCTTCATACACGGAGAAATGTTATTCCCAGTACCCTTTATTTCCATGGTTGTTTCTAAACAGATGTCTCCATTCCTTGGCAATTACCACTACATACCATATTGATACAGTATCAAACTATTATCTCCTTCCATGTCGCACTAACTTTTATAGAGAGTGTCGCATTGGTATCTTTATCAAATATTGGACAACATACATGAGAACTCGCTTCTGTCGAGTATGCATTTATGATAAGCAATCGCCTCACACATCCTCTTGTACTAAAACGCTCCGG
This sequence comes from Laupala kohalensis, assembly GCA_002313205.1. Taxonomy (NCBI): domain Eukaryota; kingdom Metazoa; phylum Arthropoda; class Insecta; order Orthoptera; family Trigonidiidae; genus Laupala; species Laupala kohalensis. Next base: position 791,195 of record NNCF01125986.1, on the reverse strand, counting down.
CTGCCGTATCAGTCTCTGCATCGTCATACCGACGCACGATTTCACGAGATAGCAGGTCGTGTGTTATGGAATGCAGATTGACTGCTACATAGCATTTCAATAAAACGATTTTAAGTCATTCCATACGAGCGTCGCTGTTCACTGAAGCAAATGGAAATAGAAAACTCGCTCCGAAAGTGATGATGAGAAAAAACTCGCACGGAAAGTGATGCTTCGTATTCATGTAATTTTACAATAGGAAGGAAATCCTATACTATTAAATATAAGTGATAGTATATTTCGGGGACTTTTTCTTTCGAAAATGCTTCTAACGATTGTAATTAAACTTGCAAAATATGGTCATTTCCGAGAAACTTCAATTCAATACATTTTTCTCTAAATTATAAAATACGTATAGTATGGATTGCAAAGAGTATACAAATGTATTCTCTACAATCTTTATAGTAAGTTCTCTTGAAGAAAAAAAATATAAAGACATAAAATAAATTGTTTTGTATATCATTCCGATACACTGGAAAAATATATATAAGCCGATGATACCTTGAAAATTTTCGAACGTGGACGACACTAAATTACATCCGTATGCAATAGTTGACATGATCAAGAGTATATTTTTAAATTCAATCTTCGTCATAAATTCTTCGTTCAAGTTTTTCATTCACCTATTTTTTCTCAAAAGAACTTTTGCAATAAATGGCGAGGGGGAGTATTTCGTATTCAGATGTGTAAAAATGAAGAAAATCTATGAGTTTTTTCTTTATATCGGAGGATTTCTTAATTTATGTTTGTACTATGGTCCAACATTTAAGTATTTTCTTCTCAAAGAATAACAATGTCTGTGTTTGTAAGAAAAAATGAAAGAAGAGCATAATTTATCATCAAATTTTATGTTCTTTTTTCTTTTATTTCTTTTCATAAAATATTGAACTTGTCTCTCTTTCTATAAAGTTTTTTCTCTGACACTCCCGTAATGTAATTAATTATCAGTCACTAGTATTCTGGAAAAACAAATCACTTTGAAACACAGAAACGACGACAAAATAAACCATCACGCGGAAGAAGTCCATGTAGCTACATAATTTGCTTCAGAATCAGAGCGCTATTTTAATAAAGAGAATCTTTTACGGTTTTAATAAACTTTTACAACCGATACAATTTCTCATTTATATTTTTCGATATTGGTCATAAAATCAAAGAGTCAATGACTCATCTCCAACGTCTCGTGATAAGTTATTGAGTTGAATACATTATGTAAATATACTCTATTGCAGTATCAATATCCCCACAGCATTGTACTGATATTAGGGGCGAGAATGTTATTGGTTTTAATACGAGACTTTTCTTAAAAAGATGAGGAGGACAGCAGAGTTAAACGATGTGTTCTTTAGAAATCTGAGACCAACGCATTCATTAACCCAGTTCCTGTCTAATTTAACACTGAACTCCTCTATAAATCCATGATCCGTTTCCCTCCGTCTCTATGCGGGTTCACGATAAAAGCACTCGTATAAGCAGACTGCAAGTTTACCAAAATAGCTTTTCTCAAACAAGTTTCTTGGTTTATATCCACCCCTCAATTCCTGTTAAAAGGACCCTCCACAACTCATCCCTTGTATTCTCGAATCTGCTTAAATATTTTACAGTAAATTACCTTTCACATCAAATGATTTTCATTTCATAAATTACATTATTCTCCTATAAGGAAATATATTTTCTTTCACTTTTCATGTGTCATTTGCAATTCTTTAATGTATATTTCTCATTTTTAACTTTGCAATTAAATTCGTTAATCGAATAAATCAAAACCCCTTGGTAGAAGCAAAAGAAAATGTTTAAAAAATCTGAAGAGAAAAGAAAAGAAAAATTAGAAAAGTCTTAGACGTAATAATAACCTCCATCAAAACAGGTGGAAGAATAGTTGTCACAGACACAANATTTTTCCCAACCCCTATCCCCCCCCCCCAAAAAAAAGAAAAAAAACGTACCTGAGGTTTTAATAAAACCCACTTTGAAATCATATTATAAAACAATAAAAACCCACCTTTATAAATATATTTATTATATTTATTTATTTATTGACTTAGTTTTCAAGTAAAACTCAATAATCATACTAGAATTAAACATATATAACAAACTGACTTAAGTTTATTTTAACACAATACATTACCCAAAAATATGTTAATCTTAGTTTTTAATATTGAGGCACCTGTAAACTTTTACCAACTTTTCAGCAGTTTATTTCCCCAGTTTGTTTCTCAGATCTGACCAAACTAATCCACATGAAGAAAAGACACATTCTATATTTGCAGAGCTAGATACGCAATTCATTCGATCTTTTGCAAATAACCAAATCCGATTTGAAATTCATGATTTTTAGAACATTTGGTGTCCATTATTAACCACCATTTTGCCAGTCGTAATTTTTTGATCATTGAAGCTAAAAACATGCACGCGGATAGTGTTGGCGATATTTGGGGGGGTGGGGGTGGATCACTTTTTTAAGTAAAGATAAAAATTTCATTTTTTGTGTCTAAAACTGGGAATTACTTTAAAAAAAATACACCATCCTTGATGTGGTAATCACCAATTGTCTTTCATTTGATTTATTTCATTATTTAATTCAGACTCAGTGGAAATTTTCAGAAAATGTCATGTCAATGAAAATGTCAATATTTTTTTTGACCCCTTACTTTTGATTTCCAATCACCGCCACTGGATATATCAAAGTCTATAATTTTAAGGACCTAATTTTAAATCAATACGATCGTGTTTTTCAAACGAAATTTGTAAATTTCTCTGTTGTCTATAGAAATTAAAATGAAATTGAAAAAAAATATATAACCGAAAAAACCTTTAAAACCTAAAAAAACACACTGGGCTGGAGATTTTTTTAAAACTCGGTTTTTTCCAACCCTGATTGAAATTGCTACCTGTTTAATACAAGCTAACTAATACAGAACTCCAAAGAATACAAAATGCCTCAACTCAAAAAAATCAGTTACAAGCATGAAGTTCAAAATTCTTAACAAATCTTTTTCAAATAATTCCGTTCAATTTTTTCATTCATGACATTTTGAAACAATATCCTACACGATGTAAACACGACAATCTACGATATCATCATCTCAAAAAAAAATCGAAAATTGAAGATTGAAGGTTTAATTTGTAAAAAAATCTGGTTTTCGTTAGCTAGAATCCAAAAAAAAACTAAATGATTGAATGGATTAATGATATTTTAATTAATTGAAAAATCTATCACGTAAGATTATAAAAATATTTTAATAAAACGAAATAAAATATTTTGAATCTGAAAGATGGATGAGGAGCAAGTGAAAATCTCAAATAACCCAATATTACGATTCTTTGACTTTTCAATGGTGTACACTTCGTTGTGCTCTGAGGGTTAAAGGGTTACTGCGAACATTAAGCGAGGGAGCTGTGTCAGAAATCCTCGACGCAGTCGTGTTGCGTACAAGTATGAAGCGTGGTTAACGTACTTTGAGGGCGCTGGTTCGTGTTAGGGAGACAGGGCACGACCTTAGCGTTCCAACTCGCACACAGTTCTGAATTCGTTGCCTTTCTACCTTCCCCATGACTTGAAGAGGATGTAGGGCTCCTACGAAATTGTGTGGATTATTCGTACCTGAATGAAGATGGGTAAGGGATACCACGATTCATACAAGTAGCGACAACCTTTCTATTTTCAGGGAATTGTCCTTATTTTGATAGCAAAATTTACCCGACATCATTACATTATGACTATCCGTTCTCTTGCTCGCGTGAATTTTCTTTGCTGTATAAAACTTCATTCTTCGCAGATCTTCAGTTTAACTTTTGCTCAAGCATTCTGTGCCAGATGACCCGACAAAAGTTGTTCTGTCCAAATTTCAATACATTTGTTTGTGAATTTGTGAAAAACTATTTGTAAGTGTGTAAACAAAGTAAAACCAAATACGTCGTTCCTATCGTCAGTTATGATCGAGAGTGCATATTAAAATTATCATTTTGGCAGTATGTCTAAGTTTACCGACTTTCCTTTGTAATTGTCCCGAACTTTGTTCCTGAAAACTTTTCCAGAACCATAGCGAACAAAACAAAAACATAATTACGCATCGCATCCATCGTTCGAATCGTAAGTTATGGTCTTGAGTTCAAATAAAAATTCCATAGAAAAAAACTTTTTCAGTTTTTCCCGAATTTTTCGATTTTCCGGGCAACTTTTCCTATTTTTCTTTCCCTAAAAACCTTATTCTATCACGGACATTAAAAAAAATAGCCAAATTGGTCCAGCCGTTCTCAAGTATATATATTTTATTTTCTCGATAAGGGCTGAAACGATGTTTATAAAATTCAAAGACTAAATGTGTTTTGGAATGTCTCATTTCCTCGTCTGGTTTCGAATTTTTAATCCGAAATGAAATCCGAGTTCCGTCTCTGTCCCACAGAAACATCACCTTTACGGTGTATGCGTGCATTGATACAAACGTTGTCGATTAATTTATCGTTTCAAGTATGCCAACGATTGGTCGACCGAAAATGAGGAGCTTTTCCCCCGTCGCAGAGACGTGGCGTTGCCAAACCTAACATCCAAATCTTCAAAGCGCGGGACTCGGAATATTTTCCTCTGTCATTTTATATTTCCAGGAGTATACACTTTACATCAACATAAATTTTGGAAATCGCAAACATTAATGTCCCGAATCAAAACATTCCACAGATTTTCTCGTCCATTCTCCGCCTCACTCAAAAAGTTAAGACTTTATTGGTTCTTACCCTTCTGTTCCTTCCTTCTCGAAGATAACTCCAAAGAAGCCATGTTTGCCAACTATTCACGAAACTTGGAAATATTTACCAAAGTAGTTCTTATTAATTCACAATTCCTTCTACTGAATTTTGATGTTGGATGAGTACAATTATTTTGTGATTTTAAAACTTGATAATTAATTTAGACTGTCGTTTGACTCCTCCTTTGAGAAGACCCGCATTGTCTTCAGTCACGTGATGCGGCTGCCTTTTCTGTTAGAACAGCATTTTCCTTGATTTTTGGTGATTTATTCTTGTAAATGACCCGTAAGATACGAAAATCTTACCGTCATTGCAACCCCATTTGCTATGTTTTAGTAGGGTTTTTTTCGCTATGTTAAACCGTTACTTTTGCCAGAATATCAAAAAACTACAAGCCCGGGAAAGTTTCTTCATGTAAGCCCAAAGTAATTTAAAGTCAAATAATTCAAAATTATGCGCCGTAAGGGAATGAAAATTCATCGCCACTGGAT
>NNCF01125986.1:729074-771322 GCA_002313205.1 Laupala kohalensis | reverse complement strand
ATATATATATATATATAAATTGAAATGGATCTTGAGAAGCGTGCATTTCTTACTCAAGTGGACCCTTGTTCAGGCGCTATTAATTGAGATGCACCTTCTTATCTCTATTACACATGTTAAACTATTGGAGTTTAAAACATGGAATAATTGTTCTTAGAAATCACGAATGATTCGCTCCAGCACCGACGCAACAGGACATAGACGCGGTGCAGTAGCAAAGTCCAAACCAACTCGTACCCCCGGGCTGCCTGAAGCACGCAACCGCTCGCTATGACGGCACTTCGTCCGTCTTCGTACTATCGTCCTGTACTGCTCGCTACTCGTAACCATGTGAGACCGACACCACTCTGGCGATCACTGCTAACGTTCTAGTAGTAGTGATTGATCTCGCGACAACTGCTTTCGCTCTTCTGCCGTTCTTCCGCGCCTCCATGCGCAGTCTGCCTCCGGCTAGAGGGGGCGAGTGACGTCGCTCCTGTCTCATACGGCACGTCGTTCCGGCTGATCGGGCACTCGGGCGCGTTCGCGAAAACTTTTCAAATCATTGGATTTTATTCACTGATATTTCACACTCGGGGAGGTAAATATTACTCTCAATATATTACGTCCAGTTTAAAACCATTACGTTGTACAAAGGATCATATCACAATAACTATTGTCAACACACCAATTAAATTCGTATGGTATATTTAATATCTGATTCAATACTGTGGTATCACTGACAGGCGAAAGAATATTGTTCACCTGGCTGATACCGTGAAACGTCGCTACTCGCATAAAAGAATATGGCTCAAAATGATCGAACTTGATCTCCTCCAGAGCAACTTTCGTATTTTTATATAGATTTCATCAAATGTACAGGCAAAGCAACAACACATATATTTAAAAAATTGATATTTAAAATGCTATCAGTTGATCATTGAGCATGACAAGCTGTAACAACAAAGAAAACATGTTTCTTGTGAATGTGTAAGCCGGACTAATTTATGTTCGCAGTTGTTTACAACGAATATTCTATTTTGCTCGTAACATGTCATCAAAAGTATAACGATCAACACAAAAAAATATTTTTAAGTCACAAATAAAATATACGTCAATGGTATGAGGTATTTATAAAAAATAATGAATCCGTTGACATTAATAAATTACAAATACTGAATCCGTTGACATTAATAATACTCTGAGACCAGAGACCAGATATGCAACTTACTGTATGCAAATGTCAGTACAATAGACTCTTCGTTATACAGAATGAATGAGGGAGAAATAATCCTGGATGACGGAAATCCCGGTTAAAATACGAAATTGAAATTGAAAGATTTCAAATAAAGTCATATGAAATGGAAAGCTAGAAGTTCATATGCAAATGTCAGTACAATAGACTCTTCGTTATACAGAATGAATGAGGGAGAAATAATCCTGGATGACGGAAATCCCGGTTAAAATACGAAATTGAAATTGAAAGATTTCAAATAAAGTGCAGTACAGATAAAAAGTTTGCACTTACTTCATTTATTATTACTTGGAATAAGATTATTCTACTGCTCATAAGCTCATAAGTGAGTGAATTATCCGCCGAGCATATAGATTTCTCAGGATTAGATTTTTCCACACAGCTACTGTCTTCTTGGGGCAAATATTATATTCTCAGAGTTTATAACTTCTTGTCCCTTGTGAGCTTCTTTACACGAGTTGAAAATATTAGTGTCTTCCTAATTCTGTATTTGGGATAATTGTTTTGCTCTTTTCTCGGATTTTCGCGAAAGTCATAATCTCTCCCAGATAATCGGCACTCCAATTAATCCACTCCCCGATAATCCAGAGAAACCAGGCTTTTCCTGAAAATGTTCTTATAAATTTTACATAAAGTGACTGACATATTTTTCACTTAAAGTTTGCTTCCACTCAGGCCCCTCTGATGGCTCAGATGGTAGCGTTGTTGCTCTCCACCAAGTCTTCCCGGGTTCAATTCTCGGTGGAGCCAGAATTTCTAGCTTTCCATTTCAATGTCCCGGTTCATATAGCTGTGACTACTGAAAAGCGAATTCTCCTTCCTCTATCCACCCCCTTCTACTATCAATAACTCTTAACAATTACTAACTACTCCAACCAACACCTCCACATGTTGTTGGTAAACCCAGTCAACCGGCCCATATACTAACAATACCACCCAACTCCTATCTCCTATCGCTCCATGTGCTTACTTGCTTAATCGGTACATCATGATTGGAACAACGTTCCATACCACAAGGGCTCGCCACACCCGAGGGTGATTAATGAAATGATTTTTGGGTGATTTTTATGAATGATTATGGCGGTGAGATGATGATGAGTGAATGTTGTGGTGGAATGATAGGCAGGGGAAACGGGAGAACCCCGAGAAAACCTGCCGCGAGCACCGTTCCGTCCACCACCTCGGATTCTACTTGGATCGGACCGGGTTTGAACCGGCGTCCCCAGAGGTAGAAGGCGAGCGCGTTACACACTGCGCCACGGGTCGCCCCTCGCTCCATGTAGATACGCTTCAATAGCACGCTACATTTCCGAATTACGAATACTACAATGGAAAATGGAAATTTCATCTCTAAATTATCTGGCAATATTGTCTCTTTCATACAAAACCGATATTAGAAACGAACTTCAGAAATTGATTTTTCTAATCCCATTCTAAAATCATGAATATATTTTACCAATGGATTTCCTTTCTGAAGTAATTTAAGAAACCATGAACAGACGAATAAGAGGGTTTCAGAAACGACCAAATCAACGTAACATTACAAAATGAAATAAGATATGATAAAGATCTGTTGTAGATGGAAACATGAGATGCCGAAGTACTAATAAATAATCGTTGTTCCCACATTCTACACAGCATCAGACAAAACAAGTGGAAGACCTAATACGGGAAAGTACTAGGTTCTCACATATGAACTACTTAAATAATTTCTAAGAATATTAAAGATTTGTTCGTTTTGAAAGCAATTCCTAAAAATCACAGTTTATGAGCAGTATGATAATATTGGTTGTATTGCATAAACAAAATATCTAGTGATCTATCTATTTCACAATTTTTTATGTTAAAGTTTAATTTGTGCAGAGCAATATCATTTTTTAGATATAATTTTTTTTTTCATTTCTTAGTGTCCGTTAAAATCTAGTGGGAAATAAGGTCATTTTCCAATAAAAATTAGTTCTAATAGTTTATTATTACTCTACGTATGCAAAATGCTACGGAAACTCATAAGTGGATTTAAAAAGCTACGGAAACTCATAAGTGGATTTATGTCAGTAAAACTGGCTAAAGTACTCATCTTAAAATAAACGCACATAGGCAAAAATTGCATTCTACTCGTTTACAATGCCTTTACGATCTCAATTTCTCGAAGTGAAAACAACTTTAATTTTAACATTTTAATTTATTGATGTGAAATACCTCTGGAGAACAAAAATCAATCCCAGAGAGAAATGACGTGAAATTTACTCATGCAATGAAATTAAATTTAACTGCAGCAGAAAAACAAACCGACTGTTGATGATTGTTTGGTTGGTGAACATTTCTGCAACCCCTTCCACATTCCACATCTTCAATGCGCTGCGCAGAAACAGAGCGAAGACTATCTCCGAATGTCTCCTACAAGGCGTTAGACGGGGGTTCCCAACAGGCAATTCCAAGGCAAGTCAGCATGGACATTAAGACAAACGAACTTGTCTACGCATCTTGGCCTTTGCAGGGTATTCGAAAGTGGGCGGCGCATTTTCCTTTTGCGAAAAACAACTCTACTCACTATTTATTATAACAAATTATTTCAAATGCTTGTGATTTTATAAAAAAAAAAATTATCCCAATATATTTCTTAAAATCTGTTTCACTTGAAATCTTCCAAAAATTCCGAATATTCCGTGAAGATACTGAAAGTATAATTTAGTTTCCCCTCTTTGTCTATTCCCATCACAATTTGCCTTCTATATCACTTTTTTGTACACCTAAGATTACTCTCTCAATCTATGATCCTAGTCTGGGTACATTAATCCATAATAGTCTGTATATTTATCTTCAGTTAAACACCCCAAGCCCCTCCAGGTAACGAAAATAAATTCAAGTTCCATTTTCTGTTTAAAGGGGATACGAAGAGAATTTAAAGAAAACGTGCCGCAGGCAAGCGAAGTAACAAACTAATTAAATGTGGAGAAAAATAAATAAATTACGAAATACACGTAAAATACTCTAACAAACGTTGTGTAGAGGACTGCGAAAACAAACTTCAATCAGAACGTGGGGAAAATCATTAGAGAACTTCGAAGGATAACTGTTTGAGCTTTTCTGAGAATAAAAAAGTAATTTGTCACTCTCTTCACTTATAATGATGCAAGCAGCGTTGCTTGATTTAATTTACCAGGAAAACGATATACAGTATATTCCTACGAAATGCATACTATACATTACAATATAATGGAGTTAAAGTCAGGTATTTTCTCCTGTATATCTCTCGCATAATGACTCTACATAAAAAAGTCAATTTCTGCGGAAATAAATAATTCCATGATTAATTGTCTATGGCTTGGTGTCAGTATTGACCCCTATTACATTATGCCAATGGGTGACTGGAGGTTGGCAAGTAGTCAAGTACAGTTGGGTTGTCTTATGCCAACAGCCGGTCACGAGATGTCCAAGGGGCGACGTAGTCTGATCAACAAGTTCTTTTCATTTGTACAATTCTTGTCGTATGACTTCGTGAGGGGTGAGAAACTGTCAAAGAATTGAGATATGTGTGGAAGCATTTATTTTAAGGACAAGACACAGCATTTGGCATGGAAAAGTGTTCCTCACATCACTAAATACTCTTCACGAATTTCTTCTTTAAAGTGCGTTCTTCTTTTAAAAATTTGATAAAAGTTTTTTTCAGAAAATATTTACAAAGTTAATAATATATAATCAATAAATGTTGAATATTAATGTCATTCCTTTTGATGATGTTAAAAATCATATTATTCCATCATGTAACCTCCAAAATTGTACTGTCCGTGTATATATTGAAGCTTGAAATTAACAGTTGTTTTAGGTTTAATGGAAAATCAATAATATTATCCTTTAACTTCTTAAGAATGAGAAATTTAAAAGAAAAAACTTCGTGTACTTTCAAGCAATTATTTTTAGTCTAAATAGCAGTTTCCTTATCCATTCAAATATTAAAAAATTCCTAACGTTTTTCTCTGTCTACATGCATTATAACTCTTCTACTATATTCAATACGTCTTTTCCCTCACTATTATGTGGGTTGTTTAAGTAATATTTCCCCATCAAAAGATTTAAGTATAATGGTAAACTAATACAATATTGCACTGATATAATGTATACGGATTGCACATCACATAAATAATAGATAATTACAGTCTATTTTTGCCATATACGTCATTCTTTGTGGAAAGTGGAAATGAAGAAAGACGAATTTAATTCTTGCAGATCTTCCCAAAATACCATAAAAGAAGAAGCTTCTTACGAGAATGCTTGATTCATGAGATATCATTCGAAGTTCACAGCTTCAAGGGATAGAAATTCTAAGACGATATTTCTCGGCACCATCAAATATGCCGTAAAATGTCCACTGTCTTAATTTACGAGATCATAAATTTATAATGCACAAAAATTGCCATAGTTTTCTCGTGAAGAGATTTTCAAAAGTCTTCAATAAAATTTCCATCAGTGATACATAAAATGTATTCTGAGATTGACCGTTTTGAAACAAGGACGTAATGACAGTGGGTCTCAAACTTTTAAGTTGATAATGAGGTGCTCTTGTTTCTGGAGTCTCATCGTCAAAAATTCTTTTTCTTTAGAAGTGTGATATCTCTTAATTCGTTCACTTGCGTTGCGGAAAAAGTCAAGCATCTCACGGAAATGTATAGAATTGACTCTGGACAACTTTGCAACTAAAATGTCCTTTAAATAGAGAACATTAGCTTTCAAAAATTGGGGTGAAAATATCAGTTGAAATTACTTTCAACGCGTTGTCCTGTAGCGGTCCTCCTCCGTATAAGACCAGAAAGAATTTGTTTGGTTTGTAAACTATACCTCGTCAGTATAGGTATAGGTCTTAGCTAAGATAGGAAATTTTTTATAGGTGTGGTAACTTGAATAATTCATGGGAACCACTACAAATCCAGCAAATTATAAAAATACTCATGCTTTCCCCTCAAGTTCGTATTTGTAAGAGTATTCTTGACTTCCCACTTTTACTTGAACCCTAGTATAGTAACCGTTTAAGGGATAAGTATAGGTCCGCCCCACGAGAATGTCCCTGAGCTGACCTCCGGAAATGGTGGGTCAATCAGTGTTACGCGCTAATCCAAAAACATTCGCTTCATAATATAAGAAAGTATTGGATTGCAAATGTGTCTGTCTGCGGTATTTGCACCGGGCGCAGGTCATGATGACATTGGACTGCTCTGTGGAATGTTTTTCACTGAAGCAATGCACAAAACTTAGTCCATGGCTATTTAAACTGACTATAAACTGACATTGCCCAGTACCGCGGTGGCCGCTGCGAGACATCGATAGTATCAGTTGAGGTAGAATGTGAGCAGGTTAAGGGTCACTAGAGAACGATGTTGGCAAGTCAGGAATATATGTAAGGCGCAAGCGCAGACTGCAACATCAATTTCGAGGCAAGAAATTGAAAGGAACTTTCTCGTGGGATGGTCCCTCATGTCCCGTCGTTGTGGCAAATACAAATTACAAAATGAAATCAGAAATTTCATGGTAAATGGTGAAGGTGTCCGAAGTAGGAAGTTCGCGACGCAGAGGTGCTCCTGGGATTTCCCGTGATCCCTCAATATTTACGTCGTCGACTTCATTCCTTCTCTACTAAGTCTCTTAAAATGTTGAAAAATTGCGTAAATGTGCACAACGTCTAAAGAATGTGAATTTTTTTATAAACGTTTTGTGAAGTTCGGAAGGAAATCTAAAGTTATCGAAGTTTAAGTATACTGCAACAGTAGTTGGTGAAGAGTTAGTACCGATAAGAGTCGAGTTATAGCTAACTAATTTTAATTATGAAATAAATTCACATCAAAGAACAAATATCTTGTAGGTTTTTTGCAATTAATTTTTCAAAAAATTAATACTTAAAGGTAAATGCACCAGTTCGAATCCCGCCGGGGTCATGAAATTTTGTACTGCTTCGAGAAACACCCGAGGGATATCAAGCATATCGTATTCTTCTTTCGATAACATTACATTGGGTTTTCCGTATCTCTGTACTCACCATGTATATCAGGAGGAAGCTTATAACTGAGTAGGGAAGTGGTCAATGTTGCCATTTAATATTTTATTTTTCAATCCAACTGACCGAGCAGGCGCTAAAGATATATTAAACGTATGGAATGTACGCGAAATGACAGTAATTGATTTAGTGGATTCATGCATAACAAACTAATTGTAGAATCCAACTTTCTACAATAAACTTCGAACTAAGTATAATTTACGTGAAGAAATCCACTTTGAGGTGAGGTCGGATTAAATAGTAAATATTTCGAATTTATTTCCCATGACTTGCGTGAAGCTGTCGAAAAAAGAAAGATTTAGAAGATAAACAGAACCCACAAAAAATTAAATTTCTCCCACAATGCGCTGGTGAGCATTAATTTGCTTTTCGTTCAACATAAAAATTAGAACCAAAAACATTTAAACGCACGAATCCGAAGAACATCGTGTTTAATCAAACGCAATGAACTTTTTCTCAATATGCGACACACAAACTTCCACACTTAAAACGTTTCTTACGTTGAAGAACAAAAATCTCAATAAAGGAAAAAAACATTATACAAATGTTGATAATGAAACTGATTATGATAAATCGGACGTCCGGATAAACGAAATTCTTCTGTTATGGAGTTATTTTAAGTCCACTTTTATTTTTCGGTGAACAACTGATTGAATACTGAACGAAACAACCCGTCTCATCAATCCACTATAATAGTTAATCGTCCACAAACTCCTTGACTATTTTCTCCTTCGTCGCAGGTAAAACCTACCGACTGGTTAGGGTCGTTACTCGACCCTCCAAACGCCTCACAGTGTCACAGGTCCATTAGGAAGCGAACGCGCAGCATACAAATGCCGCCCTTCGTTTATTCTCACTGCGACTGAAAGGTTCCCAGGGATCGACCTAAACCCATGGACTTCACTCATGAAAGTCTCATGCGCAGAAGAAACTACTCGAAAGTATTCGAAATGTTCAATGTTGTTAACCATCAATAAAATAATTCCTTTTTTCCATGCATGTTGTTTTTGCTCCTTCTTGTTTTTAATAGTTTCTTTCTAACTGTACGCTACCTTGGCACATTGGTTGTGTACATTAACTCTTTAGCCCCATCCTGGCCCGGGTTTTTCTCCGGTTTTCCTCCGGGTAGTGGTGGGTTTTCCAAGGGCGGGAACGTCATTAATAATTTTGTTTTATTAATCTCTTTTTTTACCGCACTAATATCTACAACTGATTTTGGAATAATAATAATAATAATAATAATAATAATAAATGGATAACAGTACGTATTTATTAAATGATTTCTTTTATAAAAATATTAAATCCACCATTGCTCTTGGGCCCTTGATCGGAATTGATGGAATGGTCCTTTCCTTGTTTCCGGAGAGTAACTTAGTTTTTTATCCCCCGTGTGATCATAAGCAGTTTGCAACTGCTTTTTTGACAATAAAGTTTATTTATTTAATAGAACTGCAAACGTCTCGCTCTATCACGCAATTTAAGTGGGTTTATTATACCCATACTGTATTAAAAATTAGCTCAGCGTGTAGCCCATGATTCAAAGAAGTGTTCAATCACATTTTTTATGTATAACATTTTATATTTATATACATTAGTTTTTAGAAAGGAACTAAGTACTACTTTTCAGAAGAGAGAAAAAACTATTTTTTCAATAATAACCAGTAAAAAATGTTATTTCTTTTAAAATAATATTATAGTATATCATAAAAACATACAAGTTCCTGTCATTACTGTTAAATGCGTGTATTCTTTATTAGTTATATGGGCAGTGAATTTAAAAATGGCAAATGTTGACTTAGTTCGTGTCTAAAAAGCGCGATTCAATTGTATTTAAACGTTAAAGACAGAGCTTTCGTATATCAATAATAGATGGCACCACTGTTCTTTCACATTCAACTGTGAGTGACCACAAGTGAGGTTATATCTGCCGGCGTGATCACGAAAGCGTTAAAGGTTTTTCAATATAATGGCAAGCACGTTAATTTGTTACACATTTTCGGACATGCACTCAAAGTGTAATAAAAATTAGTTCACTCTCTAGCCATTGCCTCAAGGGTGTGCTCAATCACAATTTTATCGCAAATAATAACACAGTTGATGATGTAAGGGAAATATCACGTTTGGGTCCTGAATGGGACAAAGATCCAAACAGGGGGTGAAACTCAACGAGCTTAATGGGGTGAAACAACTCAACTGAACAAAATATAATATAATATGCAAATCAAGAAGAGCTATGTCGAAAAATTATGTTTATTGAAGATGAATTCTAGATTTAAAATAAAATGGTCCCAAATAATGACCTGCTAGTCAATATATTAAAACGGCAAACATCTCATTCTATTACTCAATTTTAGAGCGTTAAATGCAGTCAAATCATAATGAAAATTGTTTCACAAAATAGCCCTTGACTCTATTTATTGCACGAGCACAATTTTAGTTTTAACCAGGTACACTTTACCACGTTAAAAAACCTGAGTTTTCCCCATAAGAAAGTAGACTTCTAAATAACAACAACTCATTGTTGTCGGCCCCTGGGAGATAACAATGTTTGAGACCTGCCAGAGACGAACTCCATGGGGATCTAAGGGAAAAAATCTAGCAAAGATATGAACATTAAAATGTAATACCATGAGTTGTTTTTAAGCAAATTCTTTTCTTCCAACTATTTTTTTATATATTTTGTTTTATTGATTATAAAAAAATTGATATAACATAAAAAAATAGCACTCGAATATGGCGTGCTGGGTCCCGCTGGGTGATTAAAAAAATGTTTCAACACCATCACCAAAGAACATTTGTCGAATACTAGAGAGAGGGGTCGCAAACGTTTCACTATGACTTAAGACAAGACTTTTTTACTACAGAACATCCAAATGACCGAGTTTGTTCTCGGATGACCATGAAGTATAAAATAGTCATATGTTTTTGTAACAAATGTTTAAAACTACCAATGAGCAAGAGTTATCAGGTTTAACATCACGTTCGAAAAAATTAATCCACAACCCGGGTCGAACCATGCAAGATATATCATATTGCTTTTTCCTCCAAAATACATTTATTCTCTGACTTTCATCAAGAGCGTTAGAGTTGTTCTTGAAAAATAAAAAAAATAGTACAGAAATACAAATCTTTGATGAGATATATAGATGTAATAATACATATTGAGTACACACAAATTGAAAATGAGACACGACCGTCATATGAACCCAAAAATTTGTGATTTCTAAAGTGAAAATTAAATAAAAATATGGATCATACATATTTCTTGGAGTAATAGAAACTGTATTTCCATGAAATAAGATTTCACGCTCGATTTTCAATATCGAAGTTAAGTTCCCGAACACTTTATCTTACGTCTTCATCGTTAGCCTTCGCGAATTACTCTTTTGAAATTTTTTTCATTGTATTTTGAAGATCCATTATGTATCTATGCACAGTAGAACCCCTCTTAATCGGTGTTGCCAGGACTGAGACCCCGGCCGGTAATCCATTCAAACAGTTAATCCGAGGTTCATTACGGAAATTCATCCATCCATTTAAACAGTTAATTTTCGTTCAAAAGGACGCTACAATTTCATCATTTTATCACGAATAAACAAGAAAATGAGACGTCATTGCAATTCATTTCTTGTACTGTACACATGCATAAACGAACACGAAAAAAATTGATTCGTGGAAAAAGCAAGAGGGCAATCAAACACGCCAGTTCACTCCTCATCCCGCGTTCTGGCCGCCACATCACTAACACATTGCACAACTAACTTCGCGTCACCTAGTTTAACTTTCCTGGAAAGACCCGTCAAACGACCAGTATTTGAGTCACGTCCTGCCAGCTAATATACGCTGAAAGACAGTAAAAATCTCAACGAAGAGCAGGGACAGCTTTTGTGCAGCGTATCTTCGAGTTATCGTATATTTAATCCACATGAATGTTACCTCTGCGCATACTTTTTTTTTGGGGGGGGGCTTTAGGGTTCGTCAACATCGAGGTCATTAGAGCCCAACTCTGCGCATGCTCACAAGTTAGTGGTACACTAATGCTACTCCTAGCGTAGTACATTATAACGCGTGGTATGTTCTGGTCTGGATTTGAGGATATCTGAGAGAGTATGCGAGGGATTTGTTGATTGTACGTGCGTTATGAGCACGTGCTGTATACTCACAGTGCAGTTTACTTGTGTGCGCTACCACAAAAGTACTTTGTTTGGGTTTACAATTTTTATTACGATATGATTCGAAGGTACGCTATGCAAAATGCATCGATTACTCTAGTTCCTTACGTGTGAATCATGAACCTAACGTGTACGTTATGCAAAAACTCTATCGAAATCACATGTGGTAATGCTCTCCAGTGACAGGACGGAGACTCGAGGAGCGCTTCCTGGAAGACAATTAATGAACTTACTGGGTTCAGGAATTTTGTGAAATATATGATAAGTTATTTAAATTATTTTTCATTGCCAGTCTTCAATTCAGGTTCGTGTTCCTACTGTAGATGTGTTCTATTCCTCTTCTGATTTCCGGCAGTAAGTGATCCCGAATACAGCATTTAATCAGTTTCCTAGCGAACTTCCAAACCATGAAAAAAGAGAGACGTACACAAGTTTATGTTGTGAGATTTTTGCATTTTTTTTGTGAGGGATTGTAATATGAAGTTCTTTACTTGCATTCTTTATTTTACAAATACTTACAACCATTTCTAATACAAATATGACAAGTTATTCTCATGTTTGTAGATCAGTAGCATTGCTGTTCATTTTCCGAGGCATGATTTAAGGACCTCTTTGAAGGACATTACCACTAGGCATTTACGTGTATTTTACGATAGATTCAGATTTTATGGTGTTCTTTATGGGTATTTATAAGAATCCTACCACGAGCAAAGGCGTCGTTTACTGAGTTCAAACGGTAGCACGATAACCAAACAAATTTATTTATTATATCACGAATCTTCTCCAATTACAATGACAATTTTAATGGCTGCTTTCGAGAATTGGAAGTTTCAACATGAAACTTAAATTTAAATAAATATGTTCCATCAAATATTTACTAATTGGCTTTCTATTCCTATAAATCCACATTCTTTCACTTTGCTTTCGCGTCGAAGTGTGAATTTTCCAAAGGTTCCTCTCTTGCTACTTTCTGCTGAAACAAAAATTCTGCCCATTAAGAGTTAAAATTTTATGGTTGGCATTTACAACAAAATAATTTCTGAATTACCCTATTAGAGCGTCAACAGAGCATGTTCTTCATATGTCGGATCAAGATTGTTTGATTATTGTTCATAATCGTCCATACTAATGAAAAAATAACTTTGAAATAAAAACTATTATCAAAATATCAAAATAAAGGTATAATAACTCTTAACTTCCGACTACCTACTCGCAGAGGAAAGTTTGCATCATCACGGCCAGAGGAAAATGGCGACGGACTGGGACTCGAACCCAGAACCACCTTGCAAATCCCACCGTCCGCCAAGGAGGTCTATTTCCAATTGTGTCCCACCTCCAATCGGGGGACACCTTGCCAAATATTCAAGTCAATTAGATGTACAAAAAAGAATTACATAATGCCTCAGTAGAGTTCTTCATAAACACCTGGTGTTTAACTTCACTATTTGCAAACATGCTTAATGGACGTAATCAAACATTATTTTTTTAAATATTCAGAAAAAAAACGTTGAACAACTTAGGGCCAGATTCTTCTTTTCAGACCTATTTTACATACATCATATATTAATGCATTGGTTTCAAAGTTGGGTGACAAGCCCCGAGACACATCCACGTTAAGTATAAGTTTCCGAAAACATTTCATTAAAATCTTTTTTCAAATAAAGATTCCTTATAATTACAGTTAATTTAATTCCAATGACAATAAAAAATAGAAATAGTAAAATCTTTATTGATCTCTGTATAAAATTTGAAGTCAATCCAGTAGTCTATACGGATAGTATACATTTATTTCTGAAACGTTACAAACGCTAGAAACTGTAATTTAAGGACATCTGCAAAAATACAAACCTTACATAAACGTAGGCTTCCGCGACTGGAGTCAGTATGAAATTGTTTGTCCGGGACAAATCGCGTCTTAGTAGATACAACTACCAACGTTTCGGCCATCATGCTGTGGCCTTCTTCAGGGAAATATCAGTGCGTTAGTAGTTTTATCTACTAAGACGCGGTTTAATCCCGGACAAACAAATTTAAACAAACCTTACGTTCAATCGGCGATAGCACACGTCAGATTTAATCAAGTTTCCGGAACTTAGTGTCGTTAGACGAGCCATCAGCTAATCGGTAATATAAAATTTAATGATGTGAAACAAATTTATTTTTTTCCTTTTTGCCCGGGTTTTGACCTCAAATTCTCAAAATGTATCACCGAAATTTTTCAAAAGAAATATACTGGGTTTGACACAGTAAATTAAAAATAAAATCTAAAATTATGGAGTCAGTGAAAAATACGAGGATAACATTATAAAACGAGGTACAAAAAGAGGTGATTCCTGTTAACGTTTGTGTTCTTTAAATATATACTGTTAAATTTAACCAAAAAGTATTCCTTTATATTACAAATCCTTCCGTAACATTAATGACAGCAAAAAAAGGTAATTTTCACGAAAATACGAGTATTCAATTACATTCTACCAAGAATCACCCAATCAATCACAAGTCAAAGTGAAAATAAAATTATTGATCAGGCCTACTTATTGTCTGTACATACTTGGTTATGAACTTACACGCGTAGAGAGAAATAAGGGGCGAGAAATACGAAATACGGTAAACCCCGTGGGTATCGACGTTTGTCATAACACGGAATACTTAATTTTGTAGAACCAATTGTTAGATTCAATCCAAAGAACACTATATTAAATTAAGGAAATACAGTAATCGATTCTTTCTCAATATTGGTTACACAAACTAAAGGTTTTAAGGAATTTCTTATTCTGTAGAGAAATATTGTAAATAAAAAATTATTCAATAAATAGACATATTTTCCACGCTTCTAGGTCGTGGCCAACTGGACCACGGCCTGTAGCCCTCCAAAGCCCGGAAAATATGATCGACCATGACTCCAGCCGTACGTCGTATGACCTAGAAAACAGAAACTCTTTCATGAGTTATGATGGAGGTAATAGAACAAGACGAACTTGAGAAATGATGAAAAATATTCCGAACCATAGACGTTATCTTAGATCTGAGAAAATGTCACAAAAACGGCGAGTTAAATTTAATTATTTTTTTAAATTTTCGTTTTACACTTTTTAGATCTTTCGGTAGTTTGGAAACCGAAAAGTTACAAATAGGTTTTTAAAATTACCCTATAATGAAACACGAGTTCCATTTGCTTTAACAGGAAACACTTTGCCGCTGCTCTCGTAATAAGAACTCAACTATTACTTCAGTTCAACGAAACGTTCAATATTACTTCTGCTTTCGGTTTATTCTCTGGTTAATTCAAATATTGGTAAAATGATTTAGAGGTAGTTAGCAAATGCCAGAGTGCAAAATGGCCCAACCCTTGCGAAATAACAGAAATCGAATTTTTATTTTGAAATCCAAAACGCAAGAAAAATTATACTCATATAAACATAACGACCTGAAGGACTTGAAGAGTCGGAAGAAATTTTCTTGCAGACCTACTTGTAAGCATTTTTCTAAAAGTTTAATTATTTAATACAGATTTGAGAAATTACTCCGACTTTTGACTGTTGTCGATAGTTTTATTTACATAAAGAACTAACAACTTTCAAGAGTGTAATATTTTGAAGAAGTCTACGTCCAACTATAAATTAGAAAATAGATTTGTTTCTATATTAAGATCGGATCACATGAATACAAACTCAAGGAAGAGGATTATTCTTAATTTGAAAAGTAAAATGGAAGTTACCGAGAACATATGGAAGGAAAGAGATGAAAAACGACACAATGTTCCAGACGGCATTTA
Source organism: Laupala kohalensis (assembly GCA_002313205.1). NCBI lineage: Eukaryota > Metazoa > Arthropoda > Insecta > Orthoptera > Trigonidiidae > Laupala > Laupala kohalensis. The sequence continues at coordinate 756,095 of NNCF01125986.1, read as the reverse complement.
ATTAATCCGGAAGAACGTTTTTGTTGTACTATTTCGCTATTACTGTACACATGTCAGTAACAATGAGAAATATTATTGGAACAAAATTATTATCGAATTTAGTGACCGAAAGGCATCAATTTATGAAATGATATTTTATAAAAAAAAGAATCCTAAAATTAATAAAATAATAGACATGGAAAAGTGGACGCTTACGCATAAGAAACACTCTAATGTATACGTTTTTGAAACATTAATGCTACCCACCCTCGGTAAAGGATTAAGGTTTATGTCATAATAATAATAATAATAATATTGTGGCTTATTATACTTTATATTGACAAGGATAATATGAGAGCTACCGTAACAAATATTGCTGTGCAACTGACTCATAACATTAATACAACCGAGTCAGAAAATAAAAACAAATACGAGAATCTAGCAATTAAAGTCACAAAGAAGTTTGGAAATTGGCATAAACTTGGAATAGTCCCCTTCGTGACGTCTGTGCAAATAAGGTATATCGTAAAAGAGGTCAAAGAAGAGTTTGGAAGGTCTACGAATCAAGAGGAATGCAATGAAGGAGAGTACAAAAAGATGCCCTGTTGCAGGTATGTCACATTGTCCGAATTGATTTCATTTTTCAATTAATTAATAACCCTTCCCGCAGGCAAGGTTGAATTTTCTTTCTGTATTGATTAAACCCAACGAATATGACTTATGGGGTGGGTAACTGATTTCCAGCTTCTGATAAGAAAGAACCCATCATAGTAAATAATAATAATAAAAATATGTCTTAACACCCACATTAATATTAGGGTGGGGATGAGAATGGGATGTTATATCTTAAGCAAATGGTATTGTGGCGAATGCAATATTTCTGTGCAAACGCAACCCACTCTACACATTTGTCCTGCGGACAGATGGAGCAAGCTAGACGTGACGCGGAGCAAACGATACTGCTCATACAGTACCCGACATCGTAGCATAGACTCATATGCGATATAGACCTAGCGATCTCTATTGTGGGTTGTCCGTAATAACATGAGAGAGATGATACTGTTGGGTATCGCCCTCTCACTCGCACATCCGCTTGGAGGGGGTTTGGTGTTTGAGCGCGACAGACACAGAGGGGAATCGAGTTCCCTCACCCAAGTCGATATGCGACAAAGACAGAGACCCCTAACTTCATTTACTCCTTCGGACAAACGCTACATAAGATCGTTGGGTCTATATCATAAACGTCTATACATCGTGCGGGCGTGGCTGTTACTAACAGCAAGGCAAAGAAATTTCATGATAAATATTTAAGTGTCAAAATTATTCAACTAAATAAAAATGTTTATAGGTAATTTTAAAACATGAAAATTTTATCTTCATCATCTTCGATAAAAATATTATTGAAAAATTATAAAAAAATTACTCATCGAACAGCCTACTCGCCGCTCACTAGCCACCGTGATACACTGAAGATTTTCGTGGATTTTCTATTGGAATCTGTGACTCTCCCCTTGTTTCCTTGTACACTTACAAATCGTTGGCAAATACGGCACTTCCTGCGCGACTCATGTTCAGCCAATACCCTTTTCCAAATCCTAAGCTGCGGCGGTGAGGTACAAAGAAACACGGAGAGTTGGTTGTTATTACTAATGTAGCCAGTGCTTAGGCTGCAGTTTACAATCCAGCAAAAGAAAAATTAGAAAATGTAACTATCAGAAAGGAATCAAATGAAATAAAAATACGTTCGATTAATATGTGATAAAAATGTCGATTAATATCCAGTGCGACGCTGGGGTATTTTATCTTTCAAATATAAAATTAAAATTTTGCTAGAGTGCAGGTTTGTTTGTTCTTTGAAACATAAAAAACAATATCTAAAATAGATATAGAATTCAATTTTTCACTGTACGAAGGAGATTATTTTAGAACAATACCCCTACTAAATTCAAGTCTGATGCATAAGTTCAGAATTATTTTATCAAATGTACACGAAAATTTCTCTGGCGGTAACTTCGGGTATTACTGTCACTACACCTGCGTCTACGTCTAGTAAAAGTAGTCACACATACTCGTAAAATGTGTGATAATTCATAGATGAGACCATGCGCTATTTTGAATTTTTAATCTCTCTCGGAAATTGAAATGACTCGTGGCAAGTTTATATTATAATGCTTATAATACTTTAAATTCTGGATAAAAACTACCCAATAAAAGTTTCTAATTCAGAAAAATAATATTTCATATTTGTCTCTTTTTAACACATTAGAATGACCATGAAATATTAAATCCGAAATACTTTTAATAATATAAATGCTATTATGAATAAGCTTCGGCATGACCTGAAACTAAAACTAGTAAAACGAGTAAAACTCATGTTTTCAACCATCTCAAAAATTGGATAAGTCTATAATATAATGAAGCAAATCACACAATTAGTAAACATGTGAAACCACTATTGAATTAACCTCCATTAAATTACTTATTACACTAAAATCCTGCTTTCTATATTTTTGCTTAGATTTTGTAATTTTAATATCTTTTTTGCTTAAATGTCAAACATTTATGTTTTGTCCGGATCACATACAGGTAGCTAAGATACCTCAAGTGGAAATATAGAATGTGAAAACAATTATATTGGATACTTTGTGCATAACCTGGCTGATAAGTGAATAAATAATAAACATTTATAGTTAATTAAATGTATAGTTGGATATCTGAAGTATATGTTTATAATTCACGTTATTCAAATACAACAACATACATTTTTTTACCTTGAATAGCGCGAAAATAAGAAAATTGTCTTCAGCTGGAAACAAAAATATGCGAAGAGATCGTAAAGAATAACTTTAACCTTTTGATGTATAGAATGGCTTTTCCTAAACAAGAACTTGCGAAGTTCATCTCGTGAATGCTTAAGTAAAATAATATCTCCAAACGTATTGGAATATCAATCACTCGATGATAGCTGAAAGAGAGAGAGAGAGAAATTCCTTGTACGTACTGCACACGGAAGTAACTGATGTTGGGTTCTCGAGGCAAGGTCACAAGATTTTGAAGTAACATCTGAAGGAAGACGGTGTTATCAATCGACTGCGCGGAAACGGGACTAGGGGAAGGGTAAGTTTGTTATATTCAATACGGTGTACCAATACTCCGTGTTATCTACTTTTCAAACAGAAATCGTTAGAGAAAATAATGAAAGAAAAAATATCACGCGTATAATATGATATAATGTGGAGGAAAATAAAGTTCTGTACTAATTTAATTGTAGACATTCGCTCTACTTCCTTTATAAAACAAGTATTTTGTCGTAAGAAACACGCTAGTTCTGTGTAGAATCGGAGATTCACGTCAACCGTTTGTTGTTGACATCTTAGAAATGTTTCACTTCCACGTATTAAATAACATTAACACCCAACATTACATTCGAAGAATAAAAACCCAAACGAACAAACAAAGAAAACAAATACGAGTATAAAAAGAAGTAGTATATGAAATCATCTCAACTTACCCACTCAGGTTCAACGTTATTTGCAACACATAATCCCAAATAGGCTAGAAACAATTCATGGCCACACAGAATACAATTCATAACACTCTAATTTGAATTCATCGATGGCATTGGAGGCAAGGAAGAGTAGTTTATATTTTTACAAAGTTTTTGTGGTAAAAAAACACTGGCCCAGAATTATATTTAGAACACGAGAAGAATGAAGAGGGAGTGGGTAAGCCACGTGCGAGATTCGTCGAGGCGAAGTGCCATCGCAGACAGCCGTTGCCACCGCCGCCACCGCGCCGTGAGGGTCGCACGTGCACTGGAGGCGAGTAACGGCGACCAGCGCCGCTAGAGGGCGGTATTGAGGGGGAGAACTGGAGGGGAAAGGGAGGGGAAAGAGAGAACATAGCACGGCGAGACACGACCGACGCACCACGAGATGCGCACCGGTCAACAGGGTAGCGAAGAAGCGGGGGGCGGGAGATAGGAACCCTCAGAAGAGGTCTGATTAGGAATAAATAATAATTTTTAATACAAAATCAATAAAAATTGAAAATTATAAATAAATACGAAATTAGGTAAGATGGTGTAGTGATTAACACCCCTGCGATCAAGAGAGGATTCCCGTGTTCGATTCCAGGCTCGTCGCCATTTTCATCAGACTGAACGTTATGACAAAAATTGGAAAGTTGGACCGGAAAAAATGTAAATTATTCGTCATTTTCGGTTCAGAAAACCCCCAACTCTATCCCAAGTTAAGTTAATTTTTGGAAGTTAACCGTCGATACATAATTGTTGATTAATTACTGTCGGCAATAGTTCAATTACATCCACTCAAGATATATAAATGTCATGTGTGATATAAAGAACTGTACATTATTGAACTTTGATGTTGTTCATTAATTCAGAAAGACACGGCGTTACTTAAGTAGCGCCAGTAATGATAATAGATTTATTTTCAATGAAACAGAGTTGGTATTTCTGCAAAATAATTGCAACAGTTCCGTTCCCGTTTTAGAATATTGAAAAAAATATGTAACTTAAAAACTGAAAAATACTTCTACTGCACCCTTGGCTGTAACCTATTCAGCCTTATGTTAACGGTTCCTAGGTCCTCGTTGGCTTTCGCTCAACTTCGCAAAAAGTAGGAAAAGTTCATTTCCCGACAGTTTTCTTTTGCATATGCTGATTAATTGTTTAAAAATAAAATTATACTGATATTGATTAAAAATAAAAATATTACTTTGCATATGATTTATGCAGTTTTCTTATAACAAATCCATAACTCCTTCACTTCATAGATTACTTAAGTCTGAGAATATAATATTGATTTCAACATTTAAAAATAATTGAAATAATTTGATAACGAAAGAAAAAGATCACATGAATACTAAGAATGTAGTACAAAAAATAAAATGGAAAGATTGTAATGCTAGCTACGTAGGTCAAACAAAAATAGGGTTCAAAATAAAATCCAGATACACAAAAGAAATTTAAAATCGTAAAAGAAAGTGTAGTTACCTCACATTGCATTAATAATGATCTCTTGATGGATCTGGAAAATACACTAATTTTGGACAAACAAGTTAATTATTACAAACGTTGTATATCAGAAATGATATAAAAAATACGCACGGGAGTTTACGCACAGAATCTTAAAAATGATCTGGTTTACACAATATAACATGTTTGTGTTTCTGCTTTTTTGAAAACATATTTTGTGCTTATAGTTCTGTTTATATCATGTTTATTTGTCCTGTTGTTATGTTTATTGTTATAATTTATTACTTGATCACTTGACGACGGCGTAAATCCACGTCGAAACGTAGTGAGTTCTTTTAGAAAAATTAAAATATTATTCCTCCATAAAAGGTTGTAGGTTTTTAACTATTTATTTAAATAGATTACATAATGGACGTTAATAGTAGTAGAATTCATTTAACTTTTTTTTTTTCGATAATAGTGTCCTCTATAGATTGCTTCCTCGGTGCTTACATGAACCATTAGTAAAAATCCGAAAATTACATCAGTTTTGTGGTGGTGTACGGTCAATAAAAAAATCAGCAGTAAACAATTTATATTTATAATAGATGGTGACAATTTGAAACTTATTCAATTAGTTAAGGAAATTTGATGCACGGTAAGCAGCGAGACAAAAGTAATACCTGATTATTGTGGTGCAAATGGATGTTCCAATGCAAGTCGACGTGCAAAACTGTCTTTACGTCCCAAAGGTGCAGCACGGCCACCCATTCGAATTCAACGAATCGGAGTTGAAGTGTCGCAACAACATTCTCAGTTTTACTTGTCTGAGTGATTTATTTATCAACGCATCTAAATCATTCTGTGTTCTATTATATACCGCTAATTCTATATTGACCGTCTACAAAATAACAGTAAAGCATGAAAAAATTATCTATACGAAAACTAATTCATTTTGTTTTCTTTAAAACAGAAACTGAATTTTCATTAGTATATTTCAATATACGCCACTTTGTCGGGAAAATGGCGCTGTCGTTAATGGAGATAGACCGGTCACACTCTTTCTATACTCCTTTTGGATTCTATTAGAGTGCATAAGTACGAAATAACGATCGGTGTTTCTCTCCTTTTATAGGTACTCTATCAGAGCGGGTCTAGTAAGAGTGTCGCCGATCACTGAATGTCGCCAATTTTTCGCCAAATACACTCGTTATTCGTCCATTCGTAGACTCTCCTTTGAAAAAGATTAGTTATGAGAAGTTTGATTTGAGAAACCACGCGGAAGAATTTCGACACAAATTTAATGAAATATACTTAGAAATTCATATGAATTTAAATACATTCGCTTCTACTTGACGGAAACTCGGACACGTTTCAGTCACACTCTCCCTACTCGCCTAGAGGATTAGTATTTAACCAGTATACAACACTCCTCTTAAATCCTGCCCATATAGTGTAAGGTTATAATAGATGTATCTGTGGCCTTTATGGAATTGGGCAATAAGCGCATTCTAGCGGACGAATAAGAACCTAAAAAAGTTCCAACAAAACCTTCAATTTCCGTGACTCATCTTTTTTTTTCTTATTGCTCTGACGTTGTCTGGATTTATAAAGTATAATTTTCGTGTCAATATAAAGAACATAAGAATCTGTTTTAGATGAAGGCATGATCGACACACTTTAATTCCAAATTTGCGTGTGCGGTTTGCAAGTAAATATTTTCCTATTATAGCTATAATTGGATATTACATCAAAAATAAAGTATGTAGTCAATGTCGAATGATGATTTTGGACTTTCGGGAATCGAATTTAAGTCTCCATGTACTTCATTATGATACCTAGAATACATTAAATGAACCCATACAGTACATAAACGTTACTTGCTAAATTTATTAAACTGACTCACCGTAACAAAAAATAATATTGTTTTTTACTCTTTCTCTTCGTTACCAATTACATAAATTTATGTATTTTGATAAAGTTTAATTTTCATAAAGACCCTTTTTTTTATTAAAAAAATTGAGACTATATTGAAATTGAAATCATGAAGTGTAAAATTGAATTAAATGAATTATTATATATACGATTACTGAAACATGCCACATTTACTTTTAAAAATATGTCACATAATTTTAAAGATATGTGCAATTTACTTGAAAAAATATCTATGAAATTAAAAATGAACTCATTATCAAATTAATTAACCTATTAATTATTTTTTTAAATATCAATTTATGTGCTTAGCTTCCAACTATTACAGGAAACACAATTTAGAAGTACTTCAAGTGGATATAAAACAGCGATAATGTTATTACCACATGTGAAACGTTAATTAAGAAAGGGCAACTCCACATGCCACATATTGTACACGATGATTCAATAAGAACTTCGAGACAAGGAACGCGGTCCAAATGATCAGTGTGCATTTGGACGGGTGATATATATCCCAACTCTTGCGAGTATGTGACCCCATATCCCCTTACATGATCGTCAAATATCCCGCAAAAGCTCTTGTGTGGAAATAACAAAAATGCAGTGACTTAGTTGCAATCCACTAAAGAATATTGTTTCTCATCTCATCTCCTCATGCATCCCTCGCCTCTGTAATTTTTCAGTTATATTTTATTTAAATCAAACGTACAATATCATGACAACTTTCGGTTTGGTGGAAATGGTGACGAGTTGGAAATCGAACCTGGGACTCAGGGACTTGATCGCAGGGGTGTTAACCACTATACCACCCGTTCACCTTCCAAGACTCTACACCACTTTCGCCCAGAGCTAACCCCGGAAGGTGGAGTCCCTGGTTCCATTCCGGCTCGTCGCCATTTTCACCTCACGGAAATTTGTCATATGTCCTCTCCACGTGGAGGTATAAATATATGCGTACAATATCATATTCACTAAAACAGGGGCAAAATACATTTTCGCAAGAGACAATAACGGTCCTTCGTCCATTTATTCACTCGTTAAAGAACCCCCACCCTATACGCTACAAGGCGTCAATGCACGTCGCATACTCGCCTTGACGAAGCACCCTTAATGACACCGTCGTCCTCGCCACCTCAATACTGTCCTCTGCGCGCTCTCGTCTTCAATTATTTTCTCTCTCTCTCTCTTTTTTTTGCTCGTGAGAGAAATTCCTTTTTTCAATAGGGTGCAGCGATTCGTATGCCTCTTTCTAATTCATACAGACATTGCAGAGTATTTCCTACAATTCAATTAATGTACACTGCCTGAATTCGATCGAGTAATTCGCGCATCCAGCGAAAGAAGAAAAATAAATTAATGTATTGTCAAAAAAGCAGTTACAGTTATGGTTACGCAGAGGACAACGAACTGTTTTACTAAAAAGAATTTAAAAGACTAAATATTAAATAACAAAAGACAATAAACTAATCAAAATTAAGAGAGTTTAAAACTGTCCAATTACTAGTAATTTTTTTGTTACAGTAAACGTCAAACTTCCAGTACCTTGCTGAGCTCTATTAAGTATCTCCAACAGTGGTGTTAAACACGCTCGTGCTGCTCGTCAGAAGCTACAGTGTGACCGTGGTTGATGACGATCAAATCGCACAAGCGTTTTCGTAAGCGCTGATCTATCTTCTTGATTTCCTTTTGATCGATCCTTTTCACAGTGACATTGGCTGCGTATGTTGAAGACACCAGCAAATTGCAATACCCACAAACTTCGCAACTGTGTAGAATAGTAAAAAATAGCGTTAAGTCGTTTATGTATACTAGGATTCATGTAAAAGTGGGAAGTCATTGGCCTCCCTAATAAATACCTTGATGGGGAAAGCATTGAGTCTTTTTATCAGTTGCTGGATTCATCCTTTACATTTTACAATCGTTCATACATTTCGTAGATGGCCACTAGTGCAGATAGATCATAGGCATTTATTCAAATGCCGCTAGGGCAAGTGAGAAATACGCGATTAAATTCTGGGATTCAGAAGTGAATTTCCAAATTTTCCATCATATTCGAAATGGGAGTTTTGTAAGTTAGAGACATAGGGGAGGAAATATAGTGCGGAATTTCTCATATTTCCGGAAAATACTACGCGCATTTTCTCATTGTGGAGTCAATCAGCTGTAGTTGGTCAGGTGGTTGTGTCGTGTCTCCATTTTCCAGTAATGAGAGGCGAGCTTCGAGTAACAGCTGGCGCCAATGGTGCTGTAATAGTTTGTGCATAATAAATATAGCTGTTATGAAAAATTAAATGCCCTAAAGTTGTGAACTTGGCAGACGGTTCTCTCCTAAATTAAGGTCTCTAAGCATGAGCTTTGTATAGTTGTATTATTATGCTTTTTACTTCCGTGGAGTCAGTAGGTAGAGCGCTGAGCTGCTGGCTGGATGGCTGGGGTTCAAACCCCGGTGAGGTGGGGATTTTCATGACATCTCCACATCACTGGCTCCCAGGCCTACTCACCCTGCTGTAAAATGAGTACCAGGGTCTATCCCGGGGTCAAACCGGTCGGAGCGAGATACTGACCACATCTCCTCCTTCTAGTACCGAGGTCAAATAATTGCGGAGCTCTACTCTCCGCGAACCCCATAGACCTTCGGGACCTGTTGTGGGATAGTTTGACTTTGACTTCCATGTTAAATTTCGTCTCTTCACTTTTACATAAAAATCAATATAAGGACAAAGAGAGACTTGAACAGCGCCATTTGGGAGGCCGTTGGTGACCTCTCATTAATTCACATGCAATGTGTACAAATATTCCACTCACACAATACAAAGACAATAATTACATCGTGGATTGGCATAACATCATCAGTTTAGATAAGGACAACAAATTATCTACTGAAATAAATTACATTTCCTGGAAAAACATTAAATTTACGATGTGATACACATAATTTATCTTCAATGTATAATTTCATATTTCGACATGTATATGACTCTACGTTTTCTTTGTAGTTCTATTTTTGCTCTCTGTTTGTTGATATATTTTTGTTCTACAGTTGTCACGTCTTAGTATTATTTTTATTCATTATTACCACTCGAGGATGACCTACGCAGTTCAAAGCGTTGTGTTGGTGGATCTTTTGGAATAAACATTTCTACTTTAAAGGAAAGTTTAAATATTGATTGGTTATAAACTGTAACTGTCCTTCAGTCGATGTAAATACTGGCATTCGACCACGAAGACGAAAACAAGAGATACTTTTGCACTGTTGACAAATTTCTTATTTCTAACAACAGTTTTCTCGATAACAGCTCTGAGGTTATCAAATTTTGGCAACGTTTAGGAGCGACCAGCCCGCTTCTGATTCTCAATTGAAGTAGATGCTCAATTGGAAAACTATGTCCCTGGCCATGGCTTCCTACAATTATCAGGCCGGAATGTAACGCTTAACAACACAGCATCAGCACGGTCTCATGGGCCGGGCAGCCAATCACAGCTAACACCACCAAGCCAGCCAACGGTACACAGTTGCCACATAACACGTGATTCATCCTGGCAATTGTACGAAGTCATGCCGACTCACTTGCACAAAACAAACTTGATTGTATTTTCCCCAGTGTTTCGAAAATGTTAAGCCACTGTCGAAATATAATTATTCCCGAAAAATTACGATCGTTCTATTGGTGTAGAAAGTAAAATATGAAAGTAAATACTCGATCGTCTGCTCACTGTGTCGATCAAGAGCGACATGACTCTATTCGCTGTTCACGGTCACGTATCCTACGTATGCTCACTGCGCACTGGAATTCACCAAATGCTATCATCCGTGGTGACTGCTATAGTGTATAGTTATAGTATATATTGCAAGTTTTAGAGTTGAATTGCTGCATGCAATTTTTTAAAAAAGCAAATATAAATGTTTCAATGCCTGTCCCATTTTTATTAGTTGTTGCCATCAGTTGCATCATTTAAAGAAATTGAATTTTTCATGCAACTCGTTCGTGGCTTTGAAATCCACACTGACCCACCAATTTTATATAAAAACTGAAATACATATTTGGAAATTCTCAATAGTCGTTTTCAGATGGCAATCTCCTTCATCAGTTCCGCCTTTTTTTCGAACCATACTCAGAAACTTGCCAAGGAGTAAAGTAACGGAGATTCTATTATCTCGCATTATTGCAAATGCTAGAGTAATTTCTTGGTTTACGATTGTATCCCCTCTCAAGAAGCCACTTTTTTCGACCTATTTCAGTATTAACGCAATTTAGCAGAATGTGGACCCAATCTTCTTGTTTCGTGCATAAAGGGCATTGCGAATCTCAATCCCCCCTCAATTTCCTTAATTTTCATCCCCCTAGTCGAAACCAAGCGTAACCTGCCCTTGTAACCTTGTTTTATTTGTCTGGGTACGGTTTTCGCCCCCAGTCTCCTGCCACAATATTCTGCACGATTAGTGACCTCTTTTCCTGTCTCTCATCCGTTATGTTTTGTTTCTCTATGTCTTCAAGTCTCTGAATAATTAATTCATAATCAGATCTCGCGGGAGCTGTCTGCCACAAGTGTCCTAGACCGGTAGTTTCGATTATAGTACTAATTTTTTGACCCCACCCATCGTTACACGTTAACTCGTAGCAATCGTATATATTGTTGTTCCTTTCCCCGTTTCTTATTGAAACGCAATATTTAATGGCCCTCGTCTTAATATTTACTTCTAACGTTAAAACTCCGAATTCTCAAAAAGTACTACAGTTAGCTGTACTCGGAGGTACGCCAAGAGTATTTTTCAAGAATTTATTTTGAAGCGAATTAAGTGATGCCCAATCCAAGGTAATTAGATGATTACCACATTGACTACATTACTTTAATTCCCAGTTTTAGACGATTAAAATAAAATGTGTATCTTTCCTTAAAACAGTCCGCCCCACCCCGCCTAATCGCCGCCACTGGGTAAGGACGGTCACGGATATTGTTCAAATGTAGGACTAAAATGTTTGCTTTATTATAAATGTACAGCTTTCAAATTATTGAATGATACATTTTAAACATAAAATTAGGAAATAAACTATATCATAAGCAGCCTAAATTTAAAAAACTAATCACCATTTTTGGTAATTTGGTGTATTGCTTTTTCTTTGACAATAAGCACTATTGAACAGAAATAAAGTTTGTGAAAGCTTCCAGTAATATCTCGTGTACAATAACAAGACTTAAAATAACAACATCCTGTCTGCTTTAATTGACATAATGTTCACTTCATTAATCGGGTCAACCGGAAATAGTCCCAGTAACATACCACAGCAAGAGCACCTAATTATTAATAATTGCTTCTGACTTGCACACGATGTACAAAATAAGCGCATAGCTGGACAGTTTCTATTTTTATATTGGAGTAGCAAAATTTTAATGGGTATATTTATTCAACATTTTCTCTCTATCCATTTATTAATTTACTATTCACTTGTGAGACATAAATTAACAATGAAGGCTTTCAAACCGCTTACACGATGTATCGTACTGAATGACTTCGAAAGAACTATGGGCAGTGCCGCATGGCGACCGGCGAATTTAGCATCTGGGCAACTTACCTTCGCTCCAATCAAAATCATACACACGTTAATCTTACCACAATTCGGCAACACGTTTCGTATCATGATACACATAACTGTGTAAAACGGAACGAATAGAGCAAGCGAGAGTCGGGCAGATACGAGTTTAGCGGGTTCCCTTCTCGCACCCGGGGGATTTTCTCTGAAAGAAAGACGATTGTACTAAAAAATGTGACATTCCAAAACATATTTAATCTTTGAATTTCGTAAAAAAATGTTTGAGACTGTCGAGGGAAAAAAACAGAATAAATTTAATACTTCAGTATAAATTAAATGGTTAAGACTTCTAGCGCTGGGCCCCCTTCGGACCTGTCCTTAGCAAAATTCGCGCCTAAATTTGGGATCAGCCCTTTGAGAGAAGGATAAGGTCGTAAATTTTAAACATCCAAAACACATCTCAAGCAGTGAATCCATATTAGCTGTTGAACTTCTTAGCTTTCCTCTCCAACATCGCACTTCCAGTTACAGAACAAATAAATGCCACCTTAATTGATTTTAGTGACGATGTTGATGAGCTTCAATAGAACTCGAATGGTTAAAACATTAAATTTCGCAAAGGATAATTTTTACGTCATTTGAAGGTCAAAATAAGTACTTTTAAATTACGTTAATTTGTTAATAAACTAATATATTACAAGCTTCATTTTAAAATATCCAATTCAGGATAATTGTTAATTTCACGGCTGTGCGAAAGGATATACATGAGAAGGGGAAAGAGAATAGTACTTTCAAGATAGGTATGGTGTAAATAAGGGTAACGGGGAGAAATCCTTATCCTAGATACACCACTACATGTGCCAAACATTCAAGGACTGCTGATCTTCAATCGAACAACAATTAATTACTCTTAGACGCTCTTCACCAAACAACTCATTATATCGTGATCGCCTGAATTTACTTATTGCGTCATAAATCAAAAACTCCTTAACCTGTCGCCGTTTCGTAAGAGCGTTCGTTGCAGTTTCTGACATTCGCCACGTAGATCGCAGCACCTATCGGAAAAAAAATCGAAAAGAAATTGGGATGTTCATAAACATTTAATGTCAATTAGCTGCATTCATGACAGCCAGAAGCTTTGTATCATTATATCACAATTCACTAATTAACAATCTGTAGCACCTTCAACAGAAGTTTGGAATTTATGAACGAAATAATAAAAAGAATTTAGGCTTTGTCAGGACAAATTAAAATCTGTTGTTATAATTCAAATGTTCGTACTTTAAGAATATATTTATTCAAATTCAGGAAAATGAGTAATTTATTACTTTGTTTTGAACAAGTATTGGAAGAATGGTATTTCTAATATATTCAAGTTACTGCTAGACCGGGCTACACAGCAGTAATACTCCTTTCTATTCATGCCAACATTCACAGTATTCCATTTTTCTCAAGTATGGGCTTCACACTTTCCTAGTATATCTCAGATTATTCAGCTTTCTGTCTACGAGTATTCTACCTTCTTATACCACACTTCTGGAAGATTCAACCTCCCACTACATCAATGTACCAACTAGTCACCAAAAATTCATTTCAGGTAGAAATACTAGTATGTTTTCATTCTACTCTCCAAACTCGAAATTGAATTCATGGGTCAATAGCATTCAAGATCAAAAGCAAAAGATAAAGATTTGGAATGTTAAATTACAAATATTACAAAGGAAATGCATAGAGTGAAGTATAAAAATCATAATAAATAATTATGTTTTATGAAGTTCACTAAATGGGATCAACACAGAAATAGGAGGTTCGGTTGTGCTCAGTAAACACATCCCCACAGTAAACCCACATTCAGTGAACAAATCAAAAGTACAAAATTAAATATCAACTAATACCATGTTCAAAATATATAAATTGGGTATTTATATTCAAAGTACCTACTCACTATAACAAAATAGATACAACTATAAAACGGCAGTAGTAGTAGTAGTAGTAGTTGGTAGCACTACTCTGAAATCAGAAAATAAAATGTGTCAGTACACAGCAACATAAGAGCTATATTAATTTAATTACAAAGAACATTTCAATATCAATACTCTTCAATCTTATTTATTGAAAATATACTGAACCTAAGAATTATATTGTTTAATACCTTCTAAACATGAGAATAAAATTTCTATAATTTTTCATTACATTATGACAATTGTGTTCCTAAAGGATTCCATCAGAGACAAACCTTTTTACTTCTCCATCAATGACTTAGATATACAATATAACTCATCCAATTATCAGAGAATAAAATCAATTGATTGTGATCTTCAGCAGATCAGAGGACCCCCTGCTCTGCAATAGGTTCTCATACTAGTTGTTAAAACTAAGAAAAACTCACTAAATTAATGAACATGTATGCCCATCTATTATTCTCTTTCACAAGCATGTGAGCAACATAAAATAGCTCCATAGGATCTGTGAATAAAAAATCCTTAGATATACAGTCAAAACATTTATTATGTCATTTTTACATAAAGACACTGATCTTCAGCATTTCACAATTTTAAATCAAACTGTGCATTTAAAACACTTGTTTAAGAATTAGCATTAGGTCCTCTCCTACGTCCAAAGGATTGAACCACATTCACAAATCTTCTGTTGTACTGAATTCGACGCTTAGCACGTCCAGTTTTCTTCTTCTTTTTCTCTTGCTTTTCAACCTATAACAGAAAAGAAATACTCAACTCAACATCAAATTGTAGGAGAAAACAGGGGGGGATGGGTGAAAAATGAGGATAGGGAGCAATGGAATGCACAATGAAATACCATTATTCTTGACATAAAAAAGAAGAAGAGTTTAAAGCTCACAATTTTGGACTAAGATAAACTTAAAGTCTTCAACACCAGGAAACAAACAGAATATTACATGGTTGGAGAAAACACTGAACAAGGTTTTTAATGCACTTTGATACCTAAATACTATCCAACTTTTTATCAAATACAAATTCCTATTCCTAAAACACATTCAAGGCATCCACATTTTAATCCTTCAACCAAATTAATTTTACAGTAGTTTCAATATCACTCCCACAGCTGTATATGAAGGGCTTGCAAATGGGACGAGTTTAGCTTTCATCTATACGCATCTATGAGTGCATCCTGTGTTACGCATTCTGAGGTAACTATATCACAGAACAAGTTCTTAAGCTCATGTATTTTTGTGTTAGTGAGTTTTCAAATAACCTATTGCAGAAAAACTCAAAAGGATCCCTGAAGCCCAGTGGTCACAGCAGAGGAGCATTGTAGATGTGTATTTGGTTTAGAAGAATGACTCATTACAGAAATTCTTTCAACACAGGAAGCAAATCAAAAGTTGGTGAGTTGCCCAGTTAGCTGGGGTAAGTATTTAACATCTCTGCATTAATTATGATTTCAGGTTAATCACAAGGTTACAATGAAAAAACCTTTTTCAAAGTAGCAAAGTTTGCTTTAAGTTTTAACAACAATCATAACTTCATTTAATGTGTAAAGATGAGCAATGTTTCAACTTTCAGCTGAGCTCATTACTATTAATATAATGGTCAAGAAAGGCCTAAAAGTATATTAATTTTATAAATTCGGGTAAGAAAAAAACAATGTTCTCCTGGCATTGACAATTATTGTCAGGAAGTCGTACCATATTTTATTATGATAATCTAATGCACAGGTATGACGTCATTATTAGTTCACTACTAATATTTTCATCAGCAAAACATCACTAATCATCCACATGCAGTTGTACTGTTTACTGACCCGGAAATGTCACTTATAAGAGACTGTGTTGTAATATTTTTTTCATCACCAATTTAAAAATCTATTTGGATGGACAATAAAGATGATGCTTTGGATACCACAATCTTTGGGTAATTCACTGTTGGTCTGAGAAGTGTGGGGCAATGTAAAATTGATCTTTTCTTCACTTTAAAGGTTTTTTAAAGGTTCCTTTCCTTTTAAATTAAGTTCATCTGCTTAATATAGAATATTGGAAATAATAAATCTTGACCATATTTTTGTCTATCATAATGTTATCTATGGGTGTTAATAAAAATTAGGTCAAAAAACAAGATTAAAAATATACTATAAATTTCATTCATACGCTTTGTTTTCATTCTGTTATTCATCAAGTTCCCTTCATCCTGTTAATGTCATTATCACATTCTCTTCATTTTTCATTATGCTCATTTTTTCTACTTAATAAAGATCTTTGAATTTAATATCCACAGTGCAGGTTGATTTATTAAATCGTCTAGCTTTGATACATAGTAAAGTGATGAAAAATTAACAAATACTATAAAACATTCAATATTTATTTATTTCAGAATAATATTAAAAGGTTATTCAATACTGAAATATATCATGAAGTCTAACTCCGATTTTGTGATATTCGAGTTACAGAGATTAACAAAAAGATGATCGATCTGCAATTTGAAAAAAGTTCGGAGCACAATAGATACACAGACTTTTTTAATATCGCATCAGACTAAAATTAATTCTTGCCGATGATACTTAAGTTCGCATGGATGATTCAATGTGATTTTGCATGATCATATGCAGACCAAGTATTCCAAGAGTGTTAGGAGTTTTCTTCTGAAATATTAGTGGTCGTTGCCCTGGAACTCCACTTTGGTCCACCATATTTTATTTACTAGTCCTCCATTTCTCACAAACATTAATATACAATGAGCATGGATTGTGATTTATTGTTAACAAACTTCTCTCATTAGTACTTAGTTTTATTTACCATGAAAGGTTCAATTCAGAATTCTTTAGACAATTGAACAACACATTTTCAGCAGATATCAATAGGGATTCAAGAATGATTTTTTGCACAAAAAATTCAAACTTCGATGAGATAAGCAGCAGGAACTCTGCTAGTATTACAAATCTCAGTCAAGAAAAAAAAACATCACTGGTCTTCTGAAAAATCCACAGAAGTCTCGGGCCTTCGAGTTACTCAAATTACAATAGTGGAACAGGGCAAATTCTTTTACCCTTTTCAGATTCCCAGGTCCAAATAAACTTCAGGAATCAAACAATTGGTGAAATTTAGCTACAATATAGAACTTTATTTAACACATGTATAAGCACCTACAAAGGAATGAATAGCAAAGGTAGATTTCCAGATAATGTGTATTATTTAGGGAACATTTTAGAAACTCTTACCACTGAAATATAGAGTAGAAATACAATACAGTATTTTCCTGCAATAAGAAGAAGTATGTTTCCACCTTACCTTAGGAGTTTGTCCCTTTACTTTGCCAGCTCGAGCCAGGGACCCGTGGACTTTACCACCCCGGAGACGAACAGTCAATTCTAAACCATTGCCTTCAATCTCACCAACAAGGGAGTCATCATTCAGGGGAGTTCCACTGCAATAAAGGCATACTTCCTCGACAGGAATACCTTCAAGAGCAGCCACTTGCGCCTTGAACAGAAAAATTTCACACATTCAACAGCAAGTTTACATGAGCTTTCACCAAATCTGAAAACCACTCAAGTAAAAACTAAGTTCAATTGTAAGTAGAGGAACCAACCAAGGTAAACAAATCATTTGAACTAAAATTCAACTTATTTACACCCAAGGAAAAAGGATTCATACAGAACGTATGTGTATGTGTATGTGTATGTGTATGTATATATATGTATATATATATATATATATATATATATATATATATATTTTAATCACTCAACTGTCCCCATCAATAAGTCTTCTTTCCATTCATAGTAATAAAACATTAACAAAATTACTGAAATTTGACACGAGAGTAAAGGGAAAAAAGTTAATTTTTATCACAATTATCCCTTATGCAATGACAGTTTTCTACAAAACAATAGGACATAGACTCGTTGCTTAGAGCACTTAAATGTGACATTTCCCATGGATTTTCATGAAACAAAATTCGCTTTCTCACAATTTCAGAAAACCATGACGTAAAAAACCTGAGGATATTTCCTTCAATCTGATGTCTGTTTCATTACAATTGGCCAATCCATTAAGGAGCTGCGACAGCGTAATCTCAAGAGTACATAATTTCTATGCGGAGAGTAGATGTTAAAGACATTAATTAAGCAACAAAATTCCCTGAGACATCTCATTTTAGAATTAACACCCAAGAGCATAACATGTACCAGATAAGTAGTTAAAAAAATACCCAACAAACTTTTAGTTCATAAATTAATAATTAATTTCTTTTTAAAAACCTATGCTTTCTCAAAAGTTTGTACTCAAATCCCTCATCTTTTCCAACAATTGACATCATAATCATTTTTCTCTAGCCATTTATATTTTATAAATCACAACCCTACAATGTGAACAAATTGTAACTACAGCTGTTAAATTAAGAGTATTAGAAGTGTCTAGTATCAAAACTAGGGCACAGTAACAAATGAAAGAAATCTAAGCACTTCAAATAAAAACAGTAGGTCCCCACCAAATTGTGACAAAAGAAAGTCATTCATGAGAATGTATAAACTTCTCTGCAAGAAATTATTAATGTGGGAATACTAGAGTTTAGCAAAATCATAATTTACATGATAGTTTAGAAAATAAAGACAATTATACAATTATTCTGAGCACCTCAATCTCAGATTACTTCAGAGAAGAAAATGACTTCCTCAAAATGGTCACAACCTTTACAATGGAATAATTTGACCACCTTCACGAAATGAAAATAATATTGTAACAAATATTTCAGTCTTAAAATTTTTTTTACACACTATGTATACTATTTCAAAAACAGCAACAAAATTTCATTCGATCCTTCTTCACACTTCATTCAAAAAAATGAAACTTAACTAATTACAAATGCAATTATTCTTAATATTCACGATAAACAAACAAAACTGACATCAAATAATCTAACCTTCACTGACGAGACACGATCGCCGTTCTCACAATTTATAACATGTTCTGAATCGCCTCTGACAAACAACTGCATGACGAACCTGAAAAGTAGAATGAAACTCGTATTAAGATCTTGTCCAACAGAAAGAAACAAGCAACACATCGCCATGTCCAGACTCACTGGTCCTGACACGTGTATGGCGCGATATGAAAAACATTATTCCAATAAACTTATCTAAAATATAATTGAAATCGAATTTAACATGCACACCTTTTCTATCGACCTTATTACCGCAAAGAGCACAACGAGTCCCTCGAACAAGAAAACACGTTTGAGACACGATGAACTTCAACCATTACATCCGCTAAAAGGAAGTAGAATGAGAGGTAGTACTGCTGAGTTCACCATATAAATATGAAACTAGGATTCGTATAACATTTCTGTTTCTTTTGCCTTTGATTGCACCTATTTTTACACAAGAAAATAAATTATGTGGTTAAATGATTTTCTTTTTTTTGTTCAATTGTCGTTAAATTCAATAAAGTGGTTTATGTGACACTCTCAGTTACTAATGCTTAATAAATATTCTTTGACGTCAAATTGCATTTTCTGGGAGGTAGAATCGACGTTCTGAGTCAAAAAGAAAAAGAAAAGTTGACATGGACAAGAGCGTAACTCAGTTATTAATAAATACCAAGAATATGCACAAAACAATATTTTTACTGTTGAAATATTTTATGAGTTTCCTTAACATACACGTTACTTTCTTCACTTATGCTTTTAATTTTTCGTTTAGTTTATATTATTAACAAGAAATGCTTAATTAGTCGTGGCGGGCACGTGAAATAGAATGAATGAATCCCAAATGTCGAAATCTGAACATCGCATTGCGCACCCACGCGCAAAGTGCTTTGCCCGCTTATGTCTCTTGCACCTGGTCAGATGATCAAACGTGAGAATTGTGAGATGAATGAGATTTGAGTGGAGCGAGTGAACTGATTAATTCAATATGCACATTCCTGACTCAATGTTCTGGCTAATGAATGTGACGTATGTGGTGAATAATCTGTGACCGTTATACCCCGTTTTTTTCCACATGAATCCCGGCTTAAGGCGCATACGTGGATTTTCGAGGATGGGTCGCAGCGAATATTACAGTGGACCAATCCAGAGATTTATTAGTTGATTATGTTTTTCTTTTCGGATTTTCATGAACTTCAGCAAAATGATGAACTTTATTTTTCGAATGGTGTGGACCTTAATACACGTCCTTTTTTCTTTCTTGTATCTTTTAAAATCAACAATTATGACTTTACATAGGAATTACGTACTTCTATTTAAAATTGAGTCTTTTGAAGATGACCTTCGATTAATATCGCGCCTGGTCAGACAATTTGAAAAATCCCCTTCTCATCTAGTAGTAGTGATAGGTAATGAAGATGTATCATATAAAGATTTAGGGAAGGTGGTTGTGTGGTGCATGGCTGCTGGGGTTTCTTTCCTTAGTTTCTACGACTATAAAGGTTAGTTTTCGCTTAATTATGTAATAAGTACTTAAAGTACTTATGAGTTGATCTTTGTCTTAATATATTCCCCTCTTAGGAATTCTCAAAAAGAAAGAAGCATATTTGTGTAAAATAGTTGCACGTATTGATGAGAATTATTCCAGCAATATAATTTGGGGCAAGCAAGACATTGCAAATGGAGCATCAAATCTAGATGGAGCCCGGAATGGTCTTAAGAATGGTATGTTCCGACAACGAATCAATAGTTGGTTATTTTTATTTGAGAATATTTATTCATTCCTTCTCTTAACTCAGGTTATGAAAATACACATAAGATACATGTGAATTGCTTTTCCATGGTTGATGGGAAAGGAAGTATTTTGAATGTTGTTCACCAATTATGCAAAGATGCTCAAGAAAGTAGGATTGAGCCAGTTGATATTGACCAAGATAAATTAGATACTATGATTAGAAATCAAACTGGTGTACCTGACCCAGATTTTGCTGTAATATGTGGTTCTGTATGTTGTACATATGGGTTATTACCATGGCAGATTCGCATCACAGAGTTTGTGTGAGTGAACCAATGTCATTACTTTCTTAAATGTTTGAATACATAATAAAGTATTCTAGTTAATTATTATTTTCATTCAGGCAGGTGAATACACATCATAACATGACTGCTGAAGACTTCATCAGTATCCTCCATAAGTATAGTAAATGTGTACAGAGACTCGGAAAGTGACAACTCCTTTCAGGTATGTAGGAGATTTTTAAAGTACTGAACATAGGATTATTTATGCATTGGTAGATTCTAAGCTAAGTGGATATGTTCCATGATGAATTGTGAAAATGACTTCTATTTTCTTTGCAGCATACTGTAAAATTTCCTACTTTCTCTATGGTTATGGATTTTTGTGACTACTGATTGTGTATATGGGAAAAACTTTCGTGATGTAGATATGTACAACCATTGTAGTGGGTCAAGTGTTTGTGTAAATATTCATTTTGGTATTGTGTGATATTTTTGTTGTTCTGTGAGTGTACAATACATTCCCAATCATGAGAGACTGAATTAATTTTACTTGAAAGTGTCTGAACAATGTGAATTTGTTGTATGAGTCAAGTGGCCTGTGGAAAGAATCCTTGAAGTTAAATGGTTTGTTGAAGTATTTTGTTGGAAATAAAATTTAAAAAATTATTTTATGCATCATTGAGTGTAAGTTATATTTTATTTACAAAAATATTTTTTCTTCAGTTTCTCACTATTTACTTTGTTGGAAAGATATTAGATTACCTTCACCTATCCTGAATATTATGACATTACAGATATGACTACACCAATATATTTATTGTATAGTAGTGAGATTGCAAAAGTGAAAACAAGAAATGCATACATCTTGTTATTACAGATACCAACATTTTTTTCTTACAGCAACCTGTGGCATAGTACCTAATGTACTCGCTTTCTACCTCTGGTGATGTTGGTTCAAACCCTGTCTGATCCAAGTAGAATTCGCAGTGGAGTTCGCGGCAGGTTTTCTCAGGGCATTCCCGTATCCCCTGCCATTCATCATTCATCATTCATATATCACCCGTCTCAGGGAGGTGCTACAGGAAGGGCGTCCGGTACCCTGGTAATTCCTCTGCCACAGTAAAGGGAGAGGCATCATACCTTCCTCCATCTCCAACCCCTACTAGACTAGGGGAAAAAAGGAGTTAAGGAAATACATACATACCAACATATTTTCTTATAATATCCATATATATCCATGGGTCGCAGCGAATATTACAGTGGACCAATCCAGAGATTTATTAGTTGATTATGTTTTTCTTTTCGGATTTTCATGAACTTCAGCAAAATGATGAACTTTATTTTTCGAATGGTGTGGACCTTAATACACGTCCTTTTTTCTTTCTTGTATCTTTTAAAATCAACAATTAAGACTTTACATAGGAATTACGTACTTCTATTTAAAATTGAGTCTTTTGAAGATGACCTTCGATTAATATCGCGCCTGGTCAGACAATTTGAAAAATCCCCTTCTCATCTAGTAGTAGTGATAGGTAATGAAGATGTATCATATAAAGATGTAGGGAATATATGTAATTTCAGCTCAACTCATCGGTGGGATTATTTAAGTCCACAAGTAATTTTTATTTCAAACCTGTGACCTAATAGTTTTTATGAGCATATTTTAGTTAAACAACAAGTTAGTCATTGGAACTTACCAGAAAATTGTTGGCATTCACAATACTAGTTCAAGTATCCAGGTCCAACACACAAAAAGTAGAAACAAAAGTCTGCCTGACATATACTTGAGAATTTAATTTTATTGCATCTTCAACTACATAGTTCAAGATTTAAGAAGCTGCTTTGCATAGTTTCATTATAACTTATACGATTAGCAGAAAATTCTATACAAGGGTAGACCAGAACAAAGAAAATTAAAATAATTACAAGTAAAATTAAAAAATTATATGATAAACAATTGTTAAAGCCATGAATTTGTTAAAAGTTAAGGAGCTGCACATAATTGGAATTTAATAATGCATCAGTAATGTTAAGCAAAACTTGTCACTTCTATTCAAACCATGATAACTTTCAATGCATGTCCAACGGAGGCTCAAGTGTCAGCGTTCTCATTCATCAGCAAGTCATCCCAGGTTCAATTCCCGATGAGGTCAGAAAAAATCTGTAGCTTTTCACTTTAATGTGACTACTTAAAAGCAAACCTTCCTTTCCCTATCCGCCACCTAGTATCAATAACTATTACTAACTACTTCTACTTACCCCTCCACATGGGTCATGTTGTTGGTAAACCCAGCTACCCAGCCCATCTACTAACAATAGCCTACCACCCAACTCTTACCTCCTATCGCTCCATGTAGGTAAGCTTCAATAGCACGCTACATTTCCCATTTACATATTCTACAATAACAAATAGCTAAACAATATATTGTGTGACATATGAATTGCTACAAATTTCATCTGAAGAGTTTTCCCTGTAACACTTATTGAACTTTGACTCTGGGAGTGCCCTGATTAAGGCCACAGCACAATATTCTAATCATCACTATTTGAAGACACTGAGTCGTACACAGCCAAGTATGTATGGACTCCAGCTGCAGAAGTGTACATAAACAAACTGTTTTTATCACCACGTTAGTCCTAAGATTGAAATGCATAAGCATGAATGGAAGAAAATATCAAGGGCGTATGAATTCTTTTAGATATCTTGATCCCACTAATTAAAAATGGAGAAATTAGATGTTAAATGAAATGTACAGTGCATGTATTATTTAGTTTTGGGACCAGTTGATACAGAACATTTTAACTTTCAGAATACAGAAAGGATGAGTATGTATAGTGAGTGAAGTCCACTCCCAAGATTCATATAAACATTTGTGATATAAATTCCCTTAGCAGCACTTCCTTATATTTATGGATAACTCTTTCTTTTTTTTTTTTTTTTTGTCAAAATATTTTGCCAATAGGACCAAGTAATTCAAGATTTCCATGTAATGTATCATGTCAGAATTGCTTCTGGAGTAGAGGACTTCTAACAGCATTTGCTGCTTCGGGGACACCGCGTTGAGGCTCCTGTGTCCTGGTCGTTGTTAGTGACTACCACCTGTGCTCAGACGGCCGCCTAATGACGATGACGACATGCGAATGAGGCGAATGATGATGAGCGAGTTGTGGTGGGAAACGGGAGAACTCCGAGAAAACCTGCCGCGAACACCGCTTCGTCCACCACCGCGAATTCTACTTGGATCAGACAGGGTTTGAACCCGCGTCACCAGAGGCAGAAGGCGAGTACGCTAGGCTCGCAATATTTTGATTCCCATCTATAAATTTATATTATTTCAAATTGGAAAAATTAAATAGTATATTTTTTCCCATGCAAAGCAAATATAAGATGATGCACGGAAGAATATCTTTAAATTAAGTTTCCAAATAAATCATTGGTTTTAGAAAGTTACTATATACTATGACTTATATTATAATTCACACATACAAATATTGTTTCTTGTTATTATAGAAATAAATTTATCTGTTTTCCTCCCCACAGGTTTTTCTCCGTGTTTTTTTAATGGGCACTTGAATTAGAATTTGTGAGAGAACTAACTTATACTCGGTAACTTCAGGAGAGTCAATTTACTTGTCTATAAAGTTATATACTACATACATTCACCTGATGCCGTCCCAAGTAGAGGTCGAAACGTGACTGAAACTAAATTTCATTCGTTGGCTACGACAGCAATCAAGACTTCTTGGCCACCGGCTTTCAAACAAATGAAATTAGTATGCACAGGGAGATTATGTCGAAAAATGAAATAAATGTCAGGAAGTTACTTTGAATATTATTGCTTCTATCCAGCTTTGCAGCTTATTTATTGACTTACCTTCGTATTAAAGATAACTGACAGGAGACGAAAAATTAAAAAAAAAGTTAGTCGTTAAAATCTGCAGGCGTTGCGCTACGAACGTGACGTACAAGGACGAAGGTAAACGTATTCGACAAGTCAAATAAAAAAATGTACCTCATATTTACGTCTACGTAAATGCGGCTGCATGAATGATAAATAAGCGAGAAACAACCAAAAGAATGGAATCGTTCTTCCTTCACTCACCTTTCTGTTTCACTTCGTAAGTTATTCGTTCATTAAAATCGAAGACCATTAGACGGGATAAGGGTAAAAACGCGGCAATATATATTTTTGGAAGGGAAGTAGCGGGAACTGTCACAAAACATTGCAGCTTGTACATTTTTCTTATCTTCTGGTAATCCACAAGTCATTTCCAGTTGCAGTCACGTAATGGAGCGAGGAAAATGTGGAGTGAATCTATTGAGACATTGGAGTATCGCTACCTAGGTTAGCCTGTTTATCCGTAGACGCAAGAAAAAGTCATAGAAGCATTTTGGAACAGTAAGAGAAATTGGAGACACCCATGCAACATTTCATTTCGGATGGACCATGTGGCGTTCACAGACAGTCGTACGAATTTGTTCTAAATGCTATGGAGTTTTGCAATGAGATGACTCGCCGCGAAACACCTTGCGGGGCATGCATGAAGTAGCAGATACTTGTATTACACATAGTAAGAGCGCATTCTATCATATGCTTGTTGATTACAAGAGTCCATATCCAATTTTTTTGAGACATTTCAACGATTTATCAATTGCGATGGGTAACCACAAATGAAGGAGCGCAATAGTTCCAATTACATTGAATGTACCGCACTGCTTCTCTTAATATCCATTTCCATGAAATTTTAGTAATTGTGGAAGTCAACGATCTATACGATTTTCAATTTATTTCCGAAGACCTCGGGTCAAAATTATTCTCAAATCGCAAATCTTACTCCGTTTGATGGTCCGTTTTGTGATAAATAAATTTTGGCGTGCATCTCTACACAGAGAGAGAGAGAGTGAACATTTGAAACTGGGTTCAAATCCATTCAACATAGATGACACTTCAATTTACTAAACACAACGCAAGAGGGGAGAAATTAACTCTGAATCCGAGTAACTCTTACCAAAGACAGATTCCAATTTCTGCACTAGTTGATATATGAATAATGCAGAAATCGATAACGCAATACTAGGGTACAGCATAAAGAGTCCACAAAATACAGTAATCTTATGCTGACAAGTGACGACCTAAAAGACAAGCTACAATGTAATTGCATCACAAGTTGCTGTGGCAACTATCATTAGCACATTACCATACGCAAAGTGTTTCCACTAAATTATAAACACCCGCAACTATGAATTAGGGAACGGGAGAATTAGGAGGGATATGATAAGAGGATACAAGGTTCTACAACATGACTTCTGTTAGTTCTGTGGAACGAAATATTTTCACCGTGAGATGATTTTTGTTTATTTTCCTGATCAATGTATATACCTTAATAATTTGTGTAATTTATTATAAAAAAATGTATGACTGGTTGTAGCGTTTCAAGGAAGGCCGGTCGCTTGTGGAGTGACCAACAATTGAGGCGACAGTTACCGTGGACTAAATCAGAAATGCGTGAAGCGATTCGCGAAGGTGCAAATCACGATTATTTATTTACACGGAACATGAGACGAATTGCAGCTCAGATCGTCCCTCGCCTGCTCCGAAAAGACCAAATATATTTCCAGGACCGCAGTTCGAGATGATACAAAGCTTTTCTCTAGCCCCCCCCCCCCCCCCCCCCCCCCCCC